>UCOH01012211.1:0-46895 GCA_900474275.1 Synergus japonicus
ATATATATATATATATATATATAAATGATTTGTAAAGAAAACAAATCTTGTTTTTCAAATTAGATGTTTTCAAATTTGGGAGAATTTTGTTTCTTGAAGTTTTTAAACTTTACCTTATTAAAGATAATAAATTCACTATCTTTCCAATTTTTTAGCAAAGGTTCTCCCACTCGATGGAAATTCTAAGAATGCTTTGGGACCAAATATGAAGGGCGAATTATGTTTCAAAGGAAATACTATAATGAAAGGATATTGTGGAGATGAGAAAGCAACAAAAGCTGCAATAGACGACGATGGATTTTTACACACTGGAGACGTTGGATATTATGATGAAGAAGGATATTTTTTTATCGTCGACAGGGTGAAAGAAATCATCAAATATAAAGGTTTTCAAGTTCCACCCGCAGAGTTGGAATCAATTTTATTAACTCACCCAAAAATCAAAGATGCAGCAGTTGTTGGATTACCAGACGAAGTTGCAGGAGAATTGCCTCTCGCTTTTGTAGTGAAGCAACCGGGAGTCAAAATAACAGCCGAGGAAATTATTAAATACGTTAATGGTAAAATAAATTACAAATTTGATTTTTTAAGAAAGGCGACACGAAATAGAATTTTACTTTTCAAAATACGATAATTTAAAAACCTCTAAAAATATTGTCTTTTATTACAGAATATGTTATCTAACATAAGAATTTTATTTTATAGAGCAAGTCTCACCACAAAAACGACTTCGAGGTGGAGTTCGATTCATCGAAGAAATTCCTAAAAATCCGTCAGGAAAAATTCTTCGAAGGGAATTACGGAATATATTGAAATCAAATTTGTAACTCGATCGTAGGTGCATTTTTGGCAAAAAATGTTTAGGTCAATTTTTCAAATTCCAATTTTTCAACATCTAAAGTTTGAATTTAGTTTTTTTAATATAAATGAAAAAATACTTTTTTGACACTCCGTGCGCGAAATTCGATTTCGCACACGCTGGGTCAGAAAAGCGTATATGCTAAATCAAGCTTCGCAGCCGTGTTAAAAAATATTTTTTCTTTCTGTATCCAGTTTTATATTTGCAAAAAGATTAGTGATAAAATATAATATAATATAACACATAAAGCGAAAAAATATTTATCTATAATTTTCGTTGAGTAAAATGGACAATGAAATTTTTAGCTTAATACTTGATCTAAAGCCTTTAATAAAGTTTAAGTTCATGTATGTGTTAGTTTTCCGATTTCTACTTTACCAGTTTTCGTTTTTTCTAGCATTTTACTTGAAAACAAATAGAAAAAATATATTTAGTTCAAATTTATAAATTTAGAAAACTAAATATCTTTTAATGAATACTTTTGTAAGTTTTCCCCTTCATTTTAGATTATCTACAGAATTTAGAAAATGAAAATGCCCTTCTTCCAATGTGATACATCACTTTATTATCTGTGTATAGTTTTGATAATAATGTTTATCTTGTTATTTTACATACTTTAGTTACACTGTAGTGACAGAAGAAATCTCTTTATTGACTCTTTTACGAAATTTTTCTAGAATCATGATGATAGCACTTTTTGTTATCATCTCTGATTAATGGAAATAGATTCCAGGGTTAGTAATAATCAAAAAATAGTTAGATTCAGTGTGTGTGATATTATAAATAGTTACAAGCAATTTTAGAGATCATATATTATATCAGAGTATTTAATAAATGTATAGAATTAAATAAAACATATACAATAACTTATCATGGAAGATTTGTATAAGAAAAAAAAATTTATTTCATTTCTCATTTGACTCTGATTATTATTATTTGAGAAATAAAATTTTATTTAATAAAAATTAGTGCGAATTTTAAAATTTAAATTGGAGTCGAAAAGTGAAAGTTAATTAACTTGTAAAAATGAAGAATGAGAAGAATATTTTAAATGGTCCACCTTTTCAAAAAAAGTGGACTTATAAATCAGTTGGGGAATTTTTTATGGAAAAGCTGAAGAAAAATGGATCGACACCTGCTATGGTAAGAATTACTTAAATTTGTCTAAAAAAATTATTTAATTTGGAATTTTTTGATTCTCTCCTTAAGTAAATAAATAAACTAAATTAAATTGGAAATATCTTTGCAGATACATATAGAATCGGGCGAAGAATTGACTCACAGCCAGATTTTGGAAAAAAGCCTAAAGCTAGCCATAAGCCTAAGAAAATTGGGATTAGAGACAAACGACCGAATTGGAATTTGGAGCGAAAATAACTTAAATTTCGCAATAACTTTTATATCCAACATTTTTTTGGGATCCACAATATGTCCTTTAAATCCAGCCTACACCGAACGGGAGTTAATTCACACACTGATGATTTCAAAACCAAAATACCTTTTCGTCTCAAATTCTCATTTGAAAATAATGCAGAAAATATTGAAGGATTTACCTTGGTCCGTAAAATTAATTCTGCTTTACCCGGATGCTTCGAATTCTGAAATTCCGAACCTTCCAGATTTAATTTCGGAAACTTCAGACTTCGAATTGAGAAATTTCAAATTACCGAAAATCGACATCAATGATCACGTTTTAATAATAGCTTGTTCGAGTGGAACTACTGGACTTCCAAAAGGAGTTATGTTGACTGATAAAAATATTTTAACCCAAATACAATATAATGTTGAAGGAGAAACTGTGATGGCGAAGAAAAATTCAAGCGCTTTGGGAACGCTACCGTTATTCCATCTCTATGGATTTTTTGTTTTCTTCTTAGCCATAAATTATGGTGCGAAGGTGATCGTTCTTTCAAAATTCGATGAACGCCTCTTTTTGGAAGCTGTGGAAAAATATAGGATTGATACCTTAACTTTGGTACCACCGTTAATGGTTTTTTTGGCTAAGAGCCCGATTGTGGGTAATTACGACTTGTCCTGTGTTACGAAGATAATGTTAGTAAAAAATATTTCAAATATTATCACGTAAATTTACCGAAATATTGAGATGTATTCCAAAGATTTCGAATTTGAAATAATAAAATATATTAATATATAAATTTTCACCCTCGTAGAAGAATTCAAGTTTTTAATAAAATTGGGAATTTTTCAGATGTGGTGCTGCCCCATTATCGAAAGAAATTGAAGAAGCTGTAGCAAAGATTTTAAAACGTCCTTCCATCTATAATAGCTATGGAATGACTGAAACTTGTGGATCTCTTACAACTGGATCAGAGGATAATAAATCCAGTAGCATTGGAAAGTTACGTCAAGAAGTAGAAGGTAACTTAAAAAGATATTAAAGAGTCATTTTCATTATTTTCAGCAAAGGTCTCATCTTAAACTTTAAAATCTCATCCACAGCTACTTGTGAATTTTGTTTGTCGTGCAAAAAATAATTTTGAATCATTTTGAATGCTCATTAGTCAACTGACTGATCAACTAAATTTCAAATCTCAATCTGTAAATTGGACGTCTTTAAGTTTTTTTGATTATATTAATTTTTGGGTTCCAAATTAATGAAAGGGTCAATCTAAATGAATTACATTTGTTAGTAATATTTATGAGTCAATAATAAAATAAACCGAAATTGCCAAAAAGAATCAAAGTACTGATTAACGTAGTCACTTACTTATTGTAGAATATGAAGTTCTGCATTTAAAAGTTTCTAGATAATCATTATCAGAGTAAAATTAATAAAATCAATAAAAAAACATTTTAAATGAAAATGTTATTTTTCAGCAAAGGTTGTGCCACTTGAAGGAAATTCAATGGAAGCTTTGGGACCAAATATGCAAGGCGAATTATGTTTCAAAGCAAATTCTGTAATGAAAGGATATTGCGGAGATGAGAAAGCAACAAAAGCTGCAATAGACGACGATGGATTTTTACACACTGGAGACGTTGGATATTATGATGAAGAAGGATATTTTTTTATCGTCGACAGGGTGAAAGAAATCATCAAATATAAAGGTTTTCAAGTTCCACCCGCAGAGTTGGAATCAATTTTATTAACTCACCCAAAAATCAAAGATGCAGCAGTTGTTGGATTACCAGACGAAGTTGCAGGAGAATTGCCTCTCGCTTTTGTAGTGAAGCAACCGGGAGTCAAAATAACAGCCGAGGAAATTATTAAATACGTTAATGGTAAAATAAATTACAAATTTGATTTTTTAAGAAAGGCGACACGAAATAGAATTTTACTTTTCAAAATACGATAATTTAAAAACCTCTAAAAATATTGTCTTTTATTACAGAATATGTTATCTAACATAAGAATTTTATTTTATAGTGCAAGTCTCACCACAAAAACGACTTCGAGGTGGAGTTCGATTCATCGAAGAAATTCCTAAAAATCCGTCAGGAAAAATTCTTCGAAGGGAATTACGGAATATATTGAAATCAAATTTGTAAGTTTGTAAGTTTGTATTTATCAAAGAAACAACTAAAGTTAAAAAATTTTAATTTTAGATAAGTATTGGAAACAGGCGACAAATTAAATTTCAGTCAAGTTGTACAAAAAAGTCTGAAGTTTCGGTATTACAACTGAGGGATTTAATTTACGCACTGACAATTTCGAAGCCAAAATTCGTCTTCGTATTAATTTTTCGTTTAATGCTGATGCAAAAAACCATAAAGGATTTACCCTAATCTATAGAATCAATCCGACTTTCTCCAGATGATAGAATTTCGGAAATTCCTAATCTTAAGAATCTAGTTTCAATGATTTCAGATTCCGAACTGAAAAATTTCCAGCTTATACACATATTATTAATAAATAGTAATATTTAGAATCAATTTCAATGTTCATGTATTATATATAATCAAATGTTTTTTATAATCAATAGTTCTTTATAAAACAATTAGTATTAAAGTATTACATATAATTTATATTGATATTGTTAATGTATATTGTTAATTTATATGTTGTCCTTATACCTATTGTTACTTTATAAAAATATTTAGTCCGTATTTCTATTTTCATTCAATATCCACAAAGCAAGCTTTTGCCAAGTTTCTCAAATCTTTCAAATTTAGAAGATTTAAAATTTTTTAAATTATCTCAACGCAACAGTTCTTATTTACATATTTCTGAAAAAGATCAATTCCCAATTCAACTCGGGATTGACGAATTTTTCCTTCCTGAATACGATCTTCTAAATATCTTGCATATAATCGAAAATTTTTCTTATATTCACCGCTATTCAACACCTGGAGGATGTCCTCATTTTTTAAAACGCTACTCCAGTGTTTGATATCTTTAGTTAAGATATCGAAAAAAGTAAAATTAAGTAACTCGTGAATATTCCTTTTCATGAGGCTCAATTCCTTCACGCATTTTCGATACATTGGACGAGCAAATTCACGACGCAACAATTTATGATTTTCCTCTACCACGAACTCTCCTACTTCTATCATTTTGGCAATGAAAGTAACTAGAATTTGTAAACATGATAAGTCAGACCTAAAACGATCTCTTACACGATCTATACTACTCATTTGATAATAATTACGAATAGCGTAATGAAGTGGTGGTAATCCTTCATCATCAATGGCATTAACATCAGCATTGAATTTCAATAATAATTCAATTATTGTTGATCTTATCGGATAGTCCATAGGACATCTATAATCACGAAAATTGTTACTGTTTATATTACCACAAGCAAATGCACGTGGTAATTTACATTTACATAATTCATTTACATCTGCACCCTTATTCAACAATATTACTGCCATTTCAAGATCTTGTGTAAGCACGGCACAATGAAGAGGAGAATTTCCATTATTTGCGCTTTTATTCTTTAGAATTACGGAAGCTCCGCTCTCTAATAAACAATGAACGATCTCTATTGATCTTTCGTTTGTTGCTACAAAGAGTGGAGTTTCAATGATATTCCTATGAAATTCATCTTCAAAGTTACTGTAGGCATCGAGATCAGCACCTAAATTAATTAATACTCTAATCATTTGTACTGTACCGTATTTTACAGTTAGATACAATAGCGTTTGTTCATTGTGATTGTATGCATTTACATCAAATTTAGTATTTTTCGCCACATATTCAAATGTTTCGTCGTCACTTTCATGCTTGCTTTCAAGTATAAGAAAGTGTAAAAGGACGGAATAGTTCCTAGGGATATTTCAATCATTTATTTTCGGCAAAAAACATTTTACCAGATGCCGGTATCTTTTGATTCTGTCAACTTCAATTACGTTGGGAAGTTTGTCTTCCTCATTCAAAAATTGTTCAGCTACGTTTAAATATCCTAAGAATAGACTCAGTTGAATTGGCGTTAAGCCATCATTGTTTCTGATTTCTCGATTTGCTCCGTTTTTTAGTAACAGTCTTATCATATTCAAGTCCTGTTCCTTTGATGCTACATGTAAGGAATGCACCACGTGCATCTTTTTCATTGATATTTAGACCCAAGTCAATTAGAAGCTGAATGATATCCACGTTAGGATTGAAACTCGTTTCACAAATATCCTGAAGATAAGACAATTTATAATTCAATACTTCAGCTGAGAGAACTGGACTACCTGGATAAATCAAGGCTTTCATTTGTTCTTCATCGCGAGAAAAAAAGGCCTTTTCAAAACGATCTCTCACCACCTCAGGACTTTCTTCGCAGATTTCTCCTGCACGCTCATGAAAAATTTGCTTTAGACAGTCCATTGTTGCAATTTTCTGAAACCTATATAAGACATAACAGTTTCATTAGAATAATATTTACTTATTTTTGATAAAATATATAATTCTAAACGTTCTAAAACATAAAGTCCTACTATCTAATCATCAAATGTTTGTCACCGAACAAATTTCGAGTAAAAAAAAATCTAAAATAATGTATACTTATAGTTTGAAATGTACTCTTTCTGGTGGTATCACTCAAATTATCGAAAAAAAATTTTTTGTTCGAAAAATGCAGTTTGAAACAAAAAAAAAACATGATTTTCGAAGGAAATTTTTTTAAATCGAGTTTTCAAAGATTTACAGACTTGGAATCATCTTGGAACCGGTCTAGATCGTGGATGCGATGTCTGAATTCAAAGAATATGAGGTTTTAAAGTCTTTTTGAACAATTGGAAACTTCAAAATGGCGCTCGAATTGCAAAATTTTTGCGAGAAAATTCATGAAGTTTTCTCTCAAAAACAATGCACTTTCCTAAAAAATTAAAAAGAACAAAAAGTGCTTCGAATTGACCAACGAATACACCTGAATTTTTCCAAAACGATTCGAGCGATTTTTGCAATTTATCAAAAATTGGCAATTTGCGAAATGAAAAAATCACTTGAATCGTTTTGAAAAAATTCTGATGTATTCTTTGGCTAATTCTAAACAATTCTTGTTCTTAGTAATTTTCTCGTTTAAGTGCTTCGTTTCTGAGAAAAAATTTCCAAAATGTCAGCATTTTGGAAAAATTCCAATTATTTTCGATTTTTTTTTCTCAAAAACGAAGGACTTTACTAAAAAATTACAAAAAACAAAAAGTACTTAGAATTGAACAAGGAATACCCTTGAATTTTCTCAAAGTGATTCGAGCGATTTATAAAAAATTAGCAATTTTCTCTCAAAAATTTTGCAATTTGGGCGCCATTTTGAAGTTTCTAATTGTTCAAAATGACTTCACAACCTTATATTCTTTAAATTCAGACATCGCGTCCACGATATAGACCGGTTTCAAGGTAATTCCAAGCCTGTAAATCTTTGAAAACTCGATTTAAAAAAAAATTCCTTCGAACATCATGTTTTTATTGTTTCAAACTGCATTTTTTGAACAAACAAAATTTTTTTTCGATAATTTGAGTGATACCACCGGAAAGAGCACACTTCAAACTATAAGTATACATTTTTTTAGATTTTTTTTTTGCTCGAAATGTAATAGCTGTGAGCGCGGGAAGAGAGGTGTATAAAATGTGTCCGGCTGGACACATTACAAGAAAATATCTAATTCAAATATTAAAAAAAAATTAAAATATCCAATTTTGAAGTAAGATTTTTTATTCCTCCTTTTATGCAAAAAGTATCGAAATTTCAAATATTTTCGCTCTGTACGCAGTCTTATATTTGAAAAAAGATTAGCGCTACCAAAGCGAAAAAATATATATCTATAATTTTAGATAAATAAAAGGGAGAGTTCTCAGACGGAAAATAAAGTGAAAGTGGTCCTCTTGAAGAATTCTAAATACATATAGTTATTGATATTTGGAACTCATTTCTTCTCGCGAAGGAATAAAAAAATGTGTGTAAAAAATATAGCTGGGATGGCACCTTCCTCTATACATAATTAACTATATAAGTAAAAACCTATAAAATTTTAATATTTTCATAACGCCTACCTTTAAACAAGATGTGAAAGATGCCTTCAGATTTTTGTTTACGTTCTTTAATTTATTTTTTTAAAGATGCTGCAAGTTAAAGTTCTCAGGATGTGAAATGAATGGGAAATATGTTCACAATAAAAATATGCTTACAGTGAAATATATTATGATGCCATTGCATCCGATGTTGTATGAAAATTCTCGACAATAATATATCTATAAATAAAGTTAGTTAATATGCATTTTATGTACCTTGTTGAATACTGGAACAGAAAAATTGATGTTTTATGTTCCTTTAATATTGTTCTTTTCTGATGGATATATTTTCGACGAAAGGATCTGAGAATGATGTTGTGGTGGCTACTTCTACACAATGGTCGGATCAGATTAGAGTTGCCTATACCAAGTCTAGCTAAGGGTTTTGGAGTCAAGTTTTAATCTAAAAATTCGATTTCTTCATTTTACTTAACAAACATTAAATTTGGAACTTTTTCCCTCTGTAGAAGTAATCAATTTTTAAAGAGGAGTATTAGAATTTTTCAACCAGAAGTTGCAGGTTTCTCTGTTTAAAATTTTTAGTTGTTAACATTTTTTAAATTAATTAGAAGCCTTCTTAAAATCGTAATAATAATAAATTATCTAAATTTTAGCAAAGATTGTTCCACTCGATGGAAAATCTACAGAAGCTTTGAGCCCGTATTGCAAAGGTGAAATGTGTTTTAAAACTGATTTGATTATGAAAGGATACAATGAAAATAAAGAATCCACAAAAACTGATAGACGAAGATGGATTTTTATACACTGGAAACCTCGGATATTATGATGAGGAAGGATATTTTTTGTTATCGACGATATAGCAATTGTTGGATTATCAGAAGATATTGCTTGTTTCTTAAGGGCATGTATTATTTACCCGATCCCTACCTTACCGACCTTTTTTTGTCTGCAACGTTGCGTCTACATTTATTGAGATATCAAAGTGAAAATTTATCAAATTAAAGAAAATATGCTAATGTATGTTTGCCTGGTCTTAACTTTTTGTAAAAATAAATAAAATTTTTTTGAAAAAATTATTTTTTTTTAAATGTCAATATTTAGGACCAGACAAACGTACCTTAAGGCTTTAGCTTCAAATATAGAAATTTTCAATGTGGTATCTCAATAAATGTAGACGTAGGGTTACAGTGAAAAAAATATCGGTAAGGTAGGGATCGGGTAAGTAATACATGCCCTAAAGTTTTCAATTCTTTTTGTTTTTTTCTTTTCTATGAAAAGAAACTCCTTTTTTCAGAACGAGTCTCGTCACAAAAACGACAAGAGGCAGAGTTCGATTTATGGAGGCTATTCCTCAAAATCCATCAGGAAAGATTCGTCGCAATAAATTACGGCATAAAATAAAATAAACCTAGCTGTCAAGTTGTATCAACTTTTATACTCATTCAATGAGCACTTTGCTTCCTGTAAGTAAATATGATTTGCTTCCTCATAGAGGAAGCATTAAGTATTCTTTACATCAGCATTAAATTTTGATTACTTGAGAATTTATATTTAAAAAATTCATTTTCGAAAATTACAATAAAGCATAACTTGCTTATTTTTTTATAAAATGCATTTATCTTTTAGGTGAATCGATTCGTCTAGACACAAAGAATCTTAATTTCCTTTACATCAGCTTTAAATTTTAATTATTTCAGAAATTATAGTCGAAAAATTACTTTATTAAAAATACAATTAACCATTACTTTCTTAATTCTCAATTAAATGCATTCATCATACAGGTCACTCGATTTGTCTCGACATAAAGAATATTCTCGATGAAAGGAATCTTCATTTCCCTTACACCAGCTTTAAATTTTCAATATTTGAGAAGTTATAGTGGAAAAATGAATTTTACGAAAATTATAAAAGTACATAAAACTTGTAAAATTAAATATTTTGTTAAACCCTTGTCAGAAATTGAACTAGGTATATAGTAGAATAACTATGCAAAATTTTATCAATTTATCTCCACGCGTTTTCAAGAAATTTCTGGATCGTGACACACATGCACACATACACACACACAAACATACATCCGGACATTTTTTCAGATTATCATATTAGATACATTGCCCTTGAAATATGTTCAAAAAAACCTTTTTTAGGAAACTGGATTTTGTCACCACTACAAAGCTTCCTCTATGAGGAAGCAATTTGTAAATCTATTTTGTTCCTCTTTACTTTGAAATTAAAACTAAATTCTAAGGTTCTTACATTAGAAAATTTATATTTGTGACGAGTTTTCCATTCTTGAATGATTTAATAATACTTGAAATAACAAAGGAAACAAGTAAATTATGTATTGTATATTATATATATCTATAAATGCCAACAAAAGTCTGATAAACTTTGTAATATTCAAAATTAAAGAGCGATAAAACGCATATAGAATATAAAGCAAAAGTATTTTACTATTTTTAAAAGTAATTTTTAAGCTAGTTCTCGAAAAAAATATTAAATTCAAGTATTCCTAGATTTAAAATACTTTCCCACGCGTTTGATCGCTCCGAGTTTCATTCACTCCTGAGATTATTATTAAGTCCTGGTCTCACCATTACCATCTATGCTTTTTAACTAAGAATTAGATACTTAGTGTCGAAGGATTCACTGTAACCTCTGCTTTACTTCCTCTGGAATGTGAGTCAGGTACCAACGATGATCTTCTCCAGGTGCAGTCGCCAAAACTCCACCAATATTTGGGAAACTAACATTTGAATTATAAGAATAAGTCTGTCCATGAAGATCTGTAAGTTTTCCTCCAATCGAATGAAGAATCGCTTCTGGTGCGCAAGTGTCCCATTTTTTACATCCCTTGCTTGCAAAAACGTAGGCGTGTGCTTTTCCCTCCAAAAGTAACATCACCTAGAAAAAGTTTTCAAGTTAAACAAGAAAAAGTTAGACAAGCTTTAATCAAAAAAAGTAGTTGGAAAAATTTTAATTCAAGACAATTTGAATACCTTGTGTCCAGCGCCTCCAACTCGTAAGATTTCTGTCGCTTCTAAAGCATTTAAAGCTGATTCGACAGTACTATCACAATGTGATCTACAATTAAAAAAAAATTAATAATTCATAAAAAAAGAAAGTATAAATCAGTAAATTGATAAATTAATTTTTAAATTGTACCGAGTTGTTGTGAGAATTCGCTTTCCACTAGGAGGTGAAATTGGTTTAAATCCTCCAACGCCAATTCCATCAATTCCCCAAATTGTTCTCCCCAACGTTCCATTTTCAGTATTTTTGTAATACGGTTGATGAATAACTCCAGCGACTGCTTTTTCTCCAATTGCTACGCCTACTAAAACTGTAACGTGCTCCACGAGTCCCTGAGTGTATTCAGAAGTGCCTGGAAAAAAAAAGAAATGGAAAAACTTAATGTTTTTTTAAATGAACAAAATTTAAAGCTCTTGAATTTAAAACAGAAATTTTAAAAGCGTTTAGAAATTTGTTAAATTAAAATGTTTCATAAGTAAAAGAACTTCTTTAAATCTTAATTAATCCCCTTTCATTCAATAAATACCATCGAGAGGATCGACCCAAACGCAGAGATTTTTTTCTTCGACATCTTGAAGATGATCCGGGAAATTGAGTTGGAGAACCTCTTGATCCATATCAGTGACAATCCAATCGGACGGAACTTCACAAGTGGAAGAACCTTCCTCTCCAATAATTGTGAGACTAGGAAATTGTTGATTGAGGGAAGCGAGAATACATCTTTGTGCTGAACGATCAGCTTCAGTTTGTAAATCGTTTTTTCCCTTCTCAATGATATTCAGTTCTCCTTGACTCATCACATCACGAATTATTTTGCCAGCTCTGTTGGCAGCTGTTACTGAAGAAGCTACAAGTCTTGCCAAAAGTGAAGCGCTTTGAGCCATCTTTACTCCTTTCCAAAACTGAATTCCTTTTTCAAAGTGTGAGAGGAGAATTTTTTGGAAGAACTGGAATAGACAAAGTTCTAGTTAATACTGAATTACTAAAACGCTTTCGATTTTACTTAGACTTTGAGGCTCACGAATGTCGCAAGGTCAAAGAGCAAAAAAGACCGTAAAAAAGGGACCTTAGTCTCTCAAGGCTTTTATTAAAAAGAGAAATGATTCGTGACAATGAGGTTTCTTTTCTTCTATGCGAAAAATGAGTTGATTTCTTAAATTCCTTTTGTCGGAAATTTATCCCAATGTATTTTATTTTAAATTATAAGATTTTAAGAAAGTTTATTAAACGAATAAGTAGATATAAATTTATTAATAAAAATTTTTAATTGGATCAAAGGATCGAATTGAAAGATTTTAAATCCTCTTTTATCTTTACACATAAGTAATAAATTATTTAAATAAAAAGTCAATGAAAGTCAATAAATAAAACCTCCTTTCTTTTATTTAATAAAGCTAAGAATACTTATAGATAAATAAATCGAAATTCCTGATAATTTAAAAAATATTTTTTATTATCTGTGTTGAATTTTGATTTGCTAGCAGCTTTGTTTAATAAGTAGACAACGGTTTAAAAAAATGAAAATTTAGTCTGAAAATATGGCAAGATAACCTCAAAAATTTTGATCTGATTATGAAAAATATCTATATAAAAATTAAAAAATTTCTATTCAAGAGAAGTTTTATAAAAACCATCTAAATAATAAATAAATAATAATTTAATGATATAATCTGAATAAAAAAACCATCTGGAAATATAGCATTTTTTTAATATAAAAAAATTAAAGATAAGATACCTGTTCTTGGAGCATAATGTTTAAAAATATTCGCCAAGAAATCGATAAATTATTTAAAAAACAAGAGACTAATAATATATGGAATGAAAATAATAATATGCAACTCACCTAAAAGCTTTTATCTTTTTTATTCAGAAAAAACCTTTTAATTAACCTGCAACTGTAAAATTTTGCAATCGAAGATTGGATTAAAGATAAAAACTCACTAACAATATTTTTAATAATTAATAATCACTTAAATTATAATAAAATTTATACATCATATATGGCTGAATATGGTAAATATTTGCACAGAATAGATCGGCGATCGAAACCGGTCGGAATTCGGAACTGGAATTTTGAATTTTTGGAATTTCAACGAACCTCTCTTTCTATCCTAAGGTGTTAAAAAGAGAGATTTGTTTGACCATTTGACATTCCAGAATCCAGATTCCACTTATCTGGCCTAATTTCCACTTTCAACAACCTGGATCTTTTCACAATTCTCTATCAAATGCATATTGCGAAAAATATTTTCTCTGATTTCACTATTTTTTCAATACCTTTGAAGGCAATTTTAATTAATGATGACTAATATTTTTATTTATTGAAACAAATTTATTCTTTAATAAATAAAATCACATTTTTAAAGTTTAAAAATTACCGCTAAATATTACGAATAGAATGCATCTTCTGACGCATGCACATTACCCATTGGTTGATTTTTGAGATTTTTGAAAGCATTGATTGGTGGGGAGTACGTGTGGGTGGAGAAACATGTGATTGGTTAGGGGTGCATGCTTTCTTATAACCTCAAAATTTTATGAAATGGAAATAATTAATATTTACAATAATTTCTTTCCTCGCGGTTTTATGTGCATAATGTGTGTTTTTAGAACTAAAACTTAAAATTAACTTAGATTTGTTAACCAAAAAGTGTTTTCGAATGAATTTGTCGATATTATTTACGAGTTTCTGTGGGAATTTAAGTTGGTAATTTTGGAGCAAGTGTTTTTCTGCTTTTTGAAATTTTGTGTTTAGAGACGAATTTTAAGGCGAATGTTATTATTTTAAATATGATGAACCGAGTTAGGGATAAAATTGTTTCTTTCTCGAGGTCGGGAAATTTTTTTCGACATTTTGCAGAAGAGGCGAAGCAAAATGAAGCACTGAAAATTAAAGGAAGTTTGTATATTTTTAACTTTATTTTCATTCGCTTTTATTGTTTATTTGGTACTTCGTTGAATTGTCAAGTTTTTTAAATGTCCCAAATCAATTAATAGTCTTATGACAAAGACTGAAAAGTAACTTTTATCATAAAAATACAAACAATAAAAATGATTTTCTTCTAGTTTGTAAACGCAAGTCAAAGTTAGTTATTATATTAATTCGAAAAATTAATTTTATTTAGAAGTATCAAAATAATTCTGTTTTCAAATTTTTGAATTCGAATGCTTTTATTTAAGAGTTGCTTCTAATTTTGCTACAGTAATTTTGAATTAAATTTCTAATTTCTAATCAATTTATCCGTTATTAACATTTTCAGGAGAGCAAAAAAAGTCATTAAACACAGAAATAATTGAATATCTTCATTCATCGGGTTCAAGTTCCCTAATCAATGAGCTCCCGCCAAGAGTTTTGCAAAATCGAGGCACAGCCGAATGTTTGTACCTCGCCGATAAAAGTGTAGCGGAAAAATTCTGCGATTTAATTGAAGAGGATATCGTTAAAGGATCCTCTTCTTTCATAGCAGAAATTAATCCTGGTTTGGGTTTATTAACTGAAAAATTGGTACAAACCACAATCCCAAAAATCCATCTCTACGAACCTACATCTACCTTTACTTTACCAAATTCTCGTTTGCAATCAATCGTAAAGCAACATTCAGATCGATTAGAGTTGCGAAAAGAAAATTTATTGAGAATGTGGGGTGCAACCTTCTTGGATTTGAAGGATGGTGGAAATAGATTGCTGGAAATGTTGAAAGGAGTAGAAAAAAGAAAATGGGATGACGAACCATGTATGAAAGTCGTCGGTGCTATAGTGAATAATAAATTGATAAAGCATTTAATGATGGGTGTTATTTTTCAGAATGGTTTTATAGATTTGGGGAGAGTCAATCTTTATGTGGCTATGCAGCCTTCAGACTGGACGGTTCGTATTTTTTATTTAATAATCAATTCGATCAGGAATTGTATGATATTCTATTATATAAATTTGATCTAAATTCTTTAAATGAAATACCTCTCCTGACTCCTTCTTAAACTTGATTTGAATATTCACGAATAAAATTCTCTGTTTCAGAAACTAACAGCGCCAAAAACTTCAACCAATTATAAAGCAAGATCTGTTTTATTCCAAACGTTTTTTAATTATCAGCAACTTGGAGAACTGCCTAGAAAAGCTTTTCTGCCTTGGCCTGTTTTAAAACCCGACAAGAAGCAATTATCGAAAAATTTAAAAGAATTGAGGAAGATGGACATGGACTCGTTCTACGTAGTAAAGATAGAGCCAAAGCCAAATCTCTTGAACAAAATAATCCATCAGAAAGATCTGCTCAGATTTTTCTTCTTTGTCAGGCACCATATGCAAACAAATCATGTAAAAATTATACCGTCATTGGAGTAAGTATTTGCTCTTAAATTATAAAAACTTGGACGCAATAAGCTCAAAAAGACAATTAGATTCAAATAAAAATACTTTCATACCATCTTTTTATGTTTTGCAGGAAGTGGATACCACATTGTGGTCCAAGACTCATCGCGAAAAATATAACTATCTATACTGAATTCCAGGAATTACTTCCCGAAGAACTTTTGGAACTCTACATTGAGTTTAGTTCTTGGCCGGAATTCGAGACTAGTCAATTTTTAGAATTTACTTCGACTTTTATCAATAGAATAGAAGAAGGTGTTTGGAAAATTGATTCTAGATACAGTAAGTCTGATTAAACATCTGATTTCTCATCATTTAAATGTTAAAGATTTTGGATGCTTCAAAAATAATTAAGGGGGCTATTTTAAATTGAGAACGTTTAAAAATTTCGGTACTTTTACGCGATAGAAAACTTATTCCTTTCAATTTTCCAATTATTTTAAATCTTGTAATATTTTCAATTGCCGGCGATTTAAAATTTCGGGTACTTTCAATTTTTTCGACAGTTTAAATTTTGATCTCTTCATCTTGCAGATTGTTTTGGAATCTTCTCGAGATTAATTCTGAATATCTTTCTTAGAAGCTATTTTCTAACTCTGAATCAACTATCAATATTTTTTAAAATCCTTATAAAAGCAACTCATGATGATAAGAGTTACATTTTTATCCACTATTTTATTTTCGCATTCTAATCTATTCATAATTATCTTAAACAATATTTTTTTCTCTTTCAGGTGACAGTGCCAGTGCCACAGCATAAAAATACAAGGAAAATATTTTTATTCTTATTTAAAGTAAAACAAAAAAAAAAAAGAAAAACCCATCCAGTCATCAGATTTTGTAAATAATTCGTAGAAATATAAAAGTATTATGGTACATTTTCCCGTGGAAAAATTTTTGCCTCTATATATTTTTTTGTCCTTTTACATAGGAAGAGGTGTCTTTAATTTATAATTAAACGATTTAATTAATTCAAGAGCGATCACTGCCCGCAGAATTTCCGTGTTTGTTTTTTTAATTCTACTTTTACATAACGGAAAGTCTGATTCGGATTCCTGATTAGATGAATGTATGAATACTGTGAATGCTAAGTGTTTGTGCCACTTCACGACTATGTGTCATTTTATTTCATTTTGCGACTAGTTTGCCTTGAAGTTTGAGAGTCATCACTCGAGATTATCTCAACTAAAACTTGGAATAAATAGTATCTACTTTTCCGGCACGGTATAAGGATCGTAGTTTATATAGCTCTTCGAATTTATTTTTATTTATTCCGAGGAATTTTAGGCGTGGTTTAAAATGAAATGGATATTTCAAATTTGTATCTCAGTTGCCATTTTCTGGCAAATTTTGACTCAAGATATTATCTTTCCAACCGATGAAGGAACGCCGCACGTGAGTGGAAATATCGGAAATCCCGGAGGCGATCGAGTAATTTATTTTTTATTTAAAGAGAAAAAAATGGAGAATTACGTTTTTCCAAATTTTCAACATATTTTTTTGCAGATAACAGAGCGAATCCCAGTCAAAATTCCAGGACAGTGTCCAGAAAATATGCTTCTCTATCCAGGAAGTGGAAACACTAGTAGTTGGATTTGTGATTGCAAAGCAAAATTTGTCTATTTTCCTGCAAATAATACTTGCTACGAGGCCTATAAACGAGGACCTTGTCCTCCAGGACAAATTGTGATTCTTCCTTCAGGAGAAGTGATTCCAAAGTGTATCGAAAATTCTTGTTTGGAAGAAAATCACGTACTTTTTAAAGGAAAATGTGTTAAATTAAACACGATTGGTGGAGTGTGTGGTCCAAAAGAAATTCTCAATGTCAACGAAACTACCTTTCAACTCCAGTGTTCTCTAACGGATGTTGATCCGTTTTTTATCATCCAAGCACCCGCGAAATCTTGTCCAGAAGGAAGTCGTCGGAACTCACTTGGAGTTTGCAAGAGTATGATTTAAAATTATTAATTTTTAATCGCTCATTTTTTTCATGAATGGAGAGAAACAGAAAATAGGATTTAACAGTAAGGAGAATTTTAAATACTAAGATGGCAAAGTTACTTATTTTTTAAGCTAAGATTTTTTATTTATGTATTTACTTTTATTTATAAAGAGTTTTTTTAAGTATTAATTTTATTTTATTCTCCGTTTTTTAATTTTTATATTTCTTAACGATTCATTATAGATTTGTAAAGAACAGAAATTTTGAGTTGATTAATTTAGATTTTGAATATATGAATTATTTGAATTTTGCAAAAAGAATTAGCAAGCATTTGATTGTAGAAATGTTAAAATTTGGCACAATTGAAGTTTGTGTTGTTATTTTTAATTTTAAGAACTTATGCAATTTTTTGGTGATTTCAAATTAATATCGCCTTTCACATCTATATCCCAGTTTATATGTATAATGTATATTAATCCTTGAATTTAAAAAGGTTAAAGTTAAAAATCACTATATCTTGTTTGTCCATTTTTTAAATATAATTTGTTATTTATTTATTATTCATTTTAATTTTGTTTTTCTAGCTGACGCATCCGTATAATGACTTCTTCTTTCCATTGGAGGCAAATTCGACAAAAAGGATTTGTGACTGTCATTAGGATTTTTATATTTTCCTTGAGTGCGATTTCTGTCTGAACATTCCCTGGTGCTTCCTCAAGGAGAAATATTTTCAAAATGCAAGACAAATCCATGCCTAGTATCCTTCAATAGACTTGATCAACTTAGAACTAATTTCAATATTACCTGTGAGATTAAAAGAAATCTGAGTGCTGATTAAATAAGATTTTTTAAGATTTATTTACTTTTTGAATTATATTTGCGCCTTTTTTTTATTTTCAGAGTTAGTTACAATACTGAATAAGATTGCGTAGTTAAAAATTGTAGAATAATCAGTTTATAAACTTTGTATTAAGAAATTTTTAGTCAGTTTCGAAACTTGTTACAATTTTTCGGATATTAAATTAAAATTTTAAATTTAAGATTTTTAAGTTGGAAGAGACTTATTACGGTTTTAAAATTTTACGGTTTTTAATTTTCAAAATGCTATAAAATTAAAAAAATAAGGGAAATTTAATTTCCATGAAATTAAAAAATATTCTTTACAAAATTAAATAAAAATTTCTTTAATTTAAAAGTACCTTTTGAGTATTATATAAAATTGTAAAATATAATTTACATAATTTTACTACTACATTTTGATACAGGTTTCGCTTGAATTAAAGAAACCAGTTTTTATCATGTGATTAAAAATCTACAATTTAAACATCTACAGTTGTCTATGATATATAATCACCTTCAAACGATAGTTTCCTTCAGTTTTTCGATTTATCGTCTCTGAAAAAGCTTGTGACTGAAAATATGAACATTAGTTTTTTGATAAAATATATTTTTTGAGTTGAAATAAAAATGAATTTGTTTCTTCAAATTTCTGTCGCCGTAATTATCTTGCCGATTATAATAAATGGTGGTATCAGTTTTACAGTAAGTAAAATTAGGAATAAAAATTGGGAGTAAAAAACGTTTAAATTAAATGAATTAATGAATACTGAAAACATTTTTAACATATAAAAATAGTAAAATATCTACAAGATAGATATAAAGTAATCAATAATTATTACGTATATATTTCAATTGACTTTTTTCAGACAAGGGGGAGATTTTCCGAAGAAATTCCAGAACAGTGTCCAGAAAATATGCTTCTTTATCGAGGAAATGAAAACTCGAGCGAATGGATTTGCGATTGCAAACCAAAATTTGTTTATTTTTCGACAAATAATACTTGTTACGAAGTTTATAAACAAGGACCTTGTCCCTCACGACACGTCGTCATTTTTCCTCCAGGAGAAGAGTTTCCAAAATGTTTCGAAAATTCTTGTCTGGAAGAAAATTATGTTCCTTTTAATAAAACTTGTGTTAAAATCAACAGAGTCGGAGGAATATGTGGACAAAATGAAATGCTTCAAATCAACGAATATAATTTTCAATTAGAATGTTTTTCAATAGGAGTTGGTCCATTTTCCATAATTGGTGCACCCCCTAAAGAAAATTGTCCTGTAGGGAGTAAACGAACTATACTTGGAATTTGTAAAAAAGAGTTAAAAGAAAATTCAAATTAAGACAAGATTTAAATAAATTTCTGTAAAATTTGTACAACATTTATGTCGTAGCAATTAAAAAATTAAAATACTGTAGAAAGATTTACAAATGAAAAGAGATAAAAAATCCTAATTGTAATACTAATTATGTATTTACACTTTTAATTAATGGATTCGATTTCGAAATGACAGATTGTATTATTTAATAATGGTTTTCTATAATTGTTGGCCTTGAAAGTTACAAAACAAGTTTTACAATTTTATAATGACAATATTCATTCATATATCTGAAATCAATTCGAGGAAAATCTCAGTTCCTCCTCATCTTCTGCCGAGATTCAATCTCTGTGACTTATAAGTTGAAAATATATATTTAATTCAAGTTGTTAGAGAATATCTTTCCAGAGTCAAAATCAAAATGAAATTCTTGCTACAAATAAGTGTCTTGTTAGTAATTTCATGGCAACTTAAATGTCAAGAAATCCAGAATTCTGAATTTGAACCACCGGTAAATGATGCCAAGACTAAATTATCTATAATAAATATTTTTACTTTCGGAAACAATTTTGTGGGGGGGTCCTAGAAAAAGAAAATAAGTTCGGTTTTGGAAGGGGGTCCAAGAGGGGCCGAATGCATTATCTTGTTTTTCTCAAAAAAAGAACGGTTTTCATAAAAAAACACAATTTACATAAAAGATGTATTTTTTCAAGACCTAAAACTTATATTATAATCTTTTTTCGCTCAGGTAAATAGTTTCTAAGATAATATTGAAAAAATGTTTTCTTTTTTTTCTTTTTTCTTATAGAATTGCCCAGTCAATATGAAGGCCTTCCGAGAATCTCAAAATTCAACTGATTGGTTCTGCGACTGTTACGATACTTATCTACATTTTCCTGCGACTGATTCTTGTCATGAGCCTTATAAACAAGGACCTTGTTCTCCAGGAAATTACCTAGTGCTTCCTCCAGGTGAAAGAGTGTCAAAATGTGTAAAAAATCCTTGCCTCGAAGATGGTCTTGTACCTTTTGAAGGATCCTGTACTCGTTTCAACGAATCTTGTGGAATGAAAGGCACAATTGAAATGAGATTTACCATCAACAAAGATTTTCAACTAAATTGTGAAGAACCCGCTGGCTATGCCTACGGTATAATAGTTGCGCCTCTTATAGAATGTAAACCTGGCAGTCGCAGAACTTCTACCGGAAAATGCAAAGTTATATTAAAAAAATAAATAGATTTGCTCATAAAATATTACTAAATCTCTCTCTTATATTTCTATTTGAATTTTTGAAATGTAGAACTAATATTCCAATTATTAATGAAAAATAAAGAGTTATATAGTTATTTTTGTACTTGGACTAAAGAGTTAAACTCAGAATTCCATTCTCCATTTTACTCAACGAAAATTATAAATTAATATTTTTTCGCTCTGTAGCGCTAATCTTTTTTCAAATATAAGACTGCATACAGAGCGAAAAAATATTTAAGTTTGATACTTTTTTCATAAAACGAGAAATTCAAAATCTATCTTCAAATTTTCAAATTTTGGGCATTAAGAAATTGTAAATATTTTATATTTTTGGATTGAAATTTCTGATGTCTTAACTTTTAGTGTTTTCTGTTTGTTCAACATTTTTTAAATTAAATTTACCAAATTAAAAGAATTTTCTTTTACAAGTTTATTAAGAAAAAAAAATTGACCACCACTTTTCAAAAATAAAAGCATCAAACTAGTTATGATATCTTTCTTAGAAACAGATCATATATATATACCTGTAATTTGAAATAATGTTTCTTTAACAATGTAATAGGGGTTGGCCTTGAATAATAAAAAACAAGTTTTTATTTATCTCCTAATGAAAATCTATAAACTATAAAAGCATAAAAGCGTCTTGAAACAAACTTTAGTTGTTCTCAGTCTTCCAAGTTTCAAACTCAGATAAATTACCTAACAAATAACAATTGTCTCTGGAACTAGAAATTTCCACTAAAATTAAGAAAATTAATTCTTAATTATAAAGGAGAGTAAAAATGAAATCATTCCTTCAAATTAGTATCTTGATAGTATTTTCTTGTCAAATTAAAGGTCAGAATGACGATTCTATTGTAAGTAATACGGAAAAGTAACATTCATTATTTAATATTTTAATAATAAAATAATAACATTACAAATAATTATTTAGTAATTTGATAACTATAAACAGATTTTTCTAGTTTTATTCGATTCTTTTCTCACCCTAATTCTATTTCATTATATGCAGTTCATTCCTAACTTTAGAATTTTAATTCTGAATCAATCTGAAACAAGGTTTTAATCCGCATCAATTCGATTCCCATTGAAATCGAATCCTATCCGATTTAATTAGAATCAATCCAAACAAATTAAAAATTTTAATAGTAATAAATACGAATTAATCCGAATTCTGATTGATTCTGATTGAATTTAGAGCAAATTTTTATTCAGAAATAATTTGAATTATTAATCCGAATCAATACGCATGAATCCGTTTGAATAAGAAAAAATTCGAATTTAATTCGGTTTAATTCGAATTTTTTCTTACTCAAACTGATTCATGCGTATTGATTCGGATTAATAATTCAAATTATTTCTGAATAAAAATTTGCTCTAAATTCAATCAGAATCAATCTGAATTCGTATTTATTACTATTAAAATTTTTAATTGGTTTGGATGGATTCTAATTGAATCGGATAGGATTGGATTTCAACGGGAATCGAATTGATGCGCATTGAAAATGTCAATTGGTTTTCAATCCAAAGCAAGTTTTCAATTAGAAGGGAACGGAATTAATCCGGACCTATTCGAATTCCTCCGAATTAATCTAAATAAATTCGAATTAATCCGAAGGAAGATTCATTCGGATTGAAAATTCGTATTGATTCGGATTAAAACTTCGGATTGATTCAGGTTGAAAACTCACAAAAGTTTTCGTAATATTTTTTGCAGACTTGTCCAGAAAATATGAGCCTCTTTCGATCGGATGAAAATTCGACAGATGTGACTTGCGACTGTGAAGATTTTTATTTATATTATCCTGCGACTAGTTCTTGTCATGAGGCTTACAAACAAGGACCTTGTTTACCTGAAAATTACCTTGTACTTCCTCCTGGGGAAAATTTAGCAAGGTGTGAAAAAAATCCTTGCCTGGAAGATGGTCTTGTACCCTTCGAAGAATCTTGTGCTCGTCTCAACGAACCTTGCGGAGATAATAAAGATAACCGAGATAACGAAGCTAAAAATTTGCAAAAATATTTAAAGGCTGACAAAAATGATTTTCAAATTCGGTGCTCTGAACTTAAATTTAATTTATCTGGTAGAGTAAACGCGCCAATCAAGGAATGTTTGAAAGGCAGTCGCAGAAACGCATTGGGAATCTGCAAACGCGTATTAGTTGAGTAGTATGTAAAAATATATTTGGAAATAGAATTAGAATAAAAAATTTAATTTTTCGTTGTTCTTTTTCCTTTTTATACCTAAAATGCCACGTTTTTTAATTGTTTTCAACTCTAAAATATTCCGTTTTTTATTTACAATAACTTCGGATTGAAATTCACTCTGAACCAATCTGAAATTTACAAACCATTTGGGAATTTGTATCCGCACCAAACAGTTTCATTATCCGATGGAAGTTTTCAATCCGAATTAATTCGAGGCCCATTTAAAATAAATCCGGACTTGTAATCCGAATGAATCCGGTCTATCCGGATTAATACAAATGATTCCGAAAAATTTGAATTCATTTGGATTGAATGTTCGAATTAATTCGAATTGACTCGGATTCATTTGGATTATAAATTTAAATTGATTTTCAGTGGGCCCGGATTAATTCGGATTGAAAACTTTCTTCAGATTAGATCGAAATGAAACTGATTCATTAATGGTTTAGATACAAATTCCGGAATGATACAGAAAATTTCGGATTGATAAAGAATGAATTACAATCCGAAGCTTTTGCTATTAAATAGAAAGGTTCGAAAATGAAAAATGTATATTTTTAAGATTTTATATTGATTGCGAGTAGATTTGCAATTAACTTCAAGGCTTCGTAATTTATTACTAAGTAGATGCTGACATTGAATCGTAAATCATCTAGGAATAAAAAATCGAGACGAGAGAAAATTTATAGAAATGATAATATGTAATACATAGAAAAGACTTATTACGGTTTAAAAAATTTTTTAAATTCTAGAAAATTAAAGAAAAGTTTAATTTCCACGAAATTAAAAAATATGTTTCATAAAATGAAATAAAATTTTCTTTAATTTAAAAGTATCGTTTGTGAACTTAAAAATTTGAACATATATGTTTCGAGTGTTATATAAAAATTGAAGCTATAATTTACATAATTTTAATCTTAGATCTTGATACAGGTTTCGCTGGAATTAAAAAAAAACAGTTTTTATCATATGATTTAAAATATTAAATTTAAACATCTTTAATTTATTATGATGTGCCTATATATATATTTAATAGAATGGTTCCATATAACAATTTAAGAGGGATTGGCCTTGAGTATTGAAAAACAAGTTTTAATATATCTTCTAATGAAAATCTACAAAGTATGAAAGCATAAAAGCATAAAAACATCTTGAAACAAACTTTAGTTGTTCTCAGTCTTCCAAGTTACAAACTCAGATAAATTACCTAATAAATAACAATTGATTTCCGGAAATAGAGATTTCCACTAAAATTGAGGAAATTAAGTTTTAATTACGAAACAGAGTAAAAATGAAATCATTTCTTCAAATTATTACCTTAGCAGTACTTTTGTGGCAAATTAGAGGTCAGAATGAGGATGACGATGACAATGAGGATGTCAATGACTATGATAATGACGCACCTACTATTGTAAGTAATACAGAAAAATTACATTTTCATTTAATATTTTAATCTATATCCTATTTATCTGATTTTATTAGAATAAATTAAGAACAATAAAAATTATAAATTAATGATTTGATAACTATAAAAATATTTTTCTATTTCTATCCGATTCTTTCCTCACCCTAATTCTATTTAATTCTATCCTGTTATTTCCTAAATTTATAGAATTTTAATTCTGATTCAATCAAAAAAAAAGGTTTGAATTCGAATCAATTTGTCTTTCATTGAAATCCAATCCAAATTTTGAATCCGAAATATTCCGACTGCGAATCCGAATCAATTCAAACTCAGAGTCATTCGCATTGATTCGAATTCAAGGCAAGTTCTGATTCAGAAGAAAATTTAATTTTCAAACCCCACGAATCTGAATCAATCCATTGATTAAAATCTCTTAAAATCATTAGAAAGTTCATTAAAGTCAATGAAATCTTTAAAAAATTTTCAAAATCTTTTAAAAATTAGAAAAATTTCTTACAAACCCTTAAAATTTTACGAAAACCTTCGAAATCCTTGTCAATACTACAAAATCTTTTAAAAATCATAAAAATCTCTTGAAATCTTTCAATCAAATGTCCCAACAAATTTTAAAATCTTTTACATCCTAATAAAATACTCGAAAAGTCAACAAAATTCTACGATAATATTTAAAATCCTTTCATATCTTTTAAAATCCATTAAAAGTATCTTAGAAATTTCATAAAATTGCCTGAAATCCTTAAAAATTGCATAAAATCTTTTTAAAAGATCATAAAAATCTCTTTAGTTCTCTTATAATTCCTCAAAATTTCAAAAGATTTAAAGTCCCTTAATATCCCTAGAGTTCTTAAAAATCTTTCAAAATTTTATGAATTCCTTTAAAATTTCGCAAAATATCCTGGAATATATTATTGTATTAATATTATTAATATTATATCAATATTATTCTAAAATATCCAGAATTTCCAAAAAATTGTATTGTAAACTTTTCTCGCTTTAGGCAAATAGTTTAAAAAATAATATTGAAAAAGTGTTTTCTTTGTTTTTATTTTTTTTTACAGAAATGTCCAGTCAATATGAAGGCCTACCAAGAATCTGAAAATTCAACTGATTGGTACTGCGACTGTTCTAATGCTTATTTATATTTTCCTGCGACTGATTCTTGTTACTTACCTTATACACAAGGACCTTGTCCTCCAGGACATTACCTAGTGCTACCTCCAGATGAAAGTGTGTCAAAATGTGAAAAAAATCCTTGTTTTGAAAATAATTTTGTTTTCTTTAATGGATCCTGTATGGATTTCCACGAACCTTGTGGAATGAATGGCACAAGTAAATTGATATTTAGGATCGGCGAAGATTATCAGCTACATTGCGAGAAAGGTAAAAGAACTCGCATTGGTATAATAGGTGCGCCTCCTAAAAAATGTAAACCTGGCAAGCGCATAACTTTTTCGGGAAAATGCAAACTCGAAATAAAAATACAAATAGAAATCGAGAAATCTTAATTACTAATCTTAATTACTTAGTTTCTCTTAATTGCTTCATTTCACAAATAAATATGTTTATTTTTGTATTTTGGAATTAATATATTGCATTTATGAATCAATGCAATATTTGTATATATATATAAAATTTAAAAATGGAAATACTATGAAAAGTTAAAAAAAATACAAATGAAAAATTGTTAATAAAAGAAATGATTATCAAATACCTTTTTTATTCAACATTATAATACAAGGCTATTAAAATAAATAAATCAAACAATTTTTTCAACACATCACCTACCTAACAGTTTCTGAATTTCCTCCAAATTTTTTCCCTTAGTTTCCGGCATAATAAAAAAGTTAATTAGAGGCAGTAAAAAGTTGAAGCCCGCAAAGATCCAGAAAACGCCGTAAATTCCGAAAATGTCAACCGATCTTTGAAATCCCAATTTAAAAAAGAACAGCAGCGAATCATTAACGACATATAATAACGAAACTGCAGAACTTTTCACCTGGACCGGAAAAAGTTCAGAAGAAAGTATAACAGATATTCCATACAATCCAACTGTACAGGTAACATTGCTGATTGCTAAAGCTATTAAAAGTATCCAAGAAATCGAGGAAATGTCTACTTGAAGGTAAAACTTAAAAAAGAAAATTACTCCTACAATTGCAGAACTTAAAGAGCCAATTGCGCCGTAAGACAAAATCAGTATCTTTCTCCCAAAATAATCTGGCAATGGGGAGATTAAAATTGAAGAAATTAAAACAAGCGATGTTATCAAAATCGTTGTGTACTCCGGCCTTAATGAAAATTCACTAAAACTAACAATATCTTGAGTGAAAGCAACGAGAGTGAAAGCCCCAGAAAAAATAACACTCAAAATTGCAACTAATGCTATCAAAAAAGCTTTTCTGTGTCTTCTTGTACCAAACAATTTTCGCAAAGAATTTTTCTTCGATATTTCATTTGCATCCTTAAGCATATCTATTTTCATTCTTTCTATTTCTAATTCTAGGGACTTTCTGTTTTCAATTCCGCGAAGTTTAGACAAACTTTTTAGTGCTTCTTCCTCGCGATTCTCCTTCAGATAAAAATATGGAGATTCTGGCATAAAAGAGAAAGTCACAATGAAGAAAAGTGGCATTGACAGCATTATTAGATTCATTTTTTCGTAGGAAAGAAAAGCACCCGATGAGACAGTTATGAGAGCTCCAGTCGCGAAAGATGTTTTCGCTAAAATGATTAACATGCCTCTGATACTTTTTTCCGAAATTTCACCCACGTAAATTATTTGCACAACATAAGCAGCACCGTAGCCAATTCCACCGAGGAGTCTTGCTATATAAAGATAGAGAACGTTTTTTGCAAAGAATATTAAGATCCAGGAAATTATTTGAGGGATGGAAAATAAAAGCATTGTGTATTTTCGACCAATTCGATTGACAAATTGGGGATAAATAAGGTAACCGATGACTGCACCGAAACTGAGCAAAGATGCTACCCATGATGCCTCATCTGGTGTTAATTGGAATTCGGAATTTTTGCTCTTTAGGTGTGGAAGTGATGTAGATGTCCAGTATTGAGCTGCACCGAATCCCAAACGCAGAAGACTTGCTGCAAATTCAAATTAAAATTCATCTCCTTTAACATTTTTATATTTTTCAACCATATCTGTATTGATTATTTATTAAAAGTTTTTTTTCGAGATATAGATTAATAATAAATTGATTTTAGAAGATTTCTGCGATTTCAAAAAAAATGTCAGATATTTTCAGGAGTTTGAAAGATTTTTATAGATATTTTTAGTTTCAGAATATTTATAAGTAGTTTTAAGCGATCTCAAGAGATTTTTATTAGTTAAAACTTTTTTTTTAAGATTTCAGGCAGGAAATCTTTTGAAATTTCTCAAAATAAAATTTAATATCACAAATTCCTTCAATGTCTAGTAATAATCTTGAAATCTCAGGAAATTTCTTTAATGAATTACAAATATTTTTAAATTAATAGAAATTGCAAAAAATTTTAAGAAATTATTTGAAATCACTTTAATTTTTTCAGAAATTCATTCGAAATGCTTGCAGAATTCAAAATCCTGTTAAAATCGTTGAAATCCCTCCAAATTTCTAAAATTTTACTGAAATTTCTAAAATTTTTTTTAATACTTTCGAGTTTTGTTTTTAATTTCTTTAGAATCTTTGAAAAAAACTTAATTTGCAAATTATTTATTTTGAAGCTTTGCGTAATTATATAATTACCACTTAAAGCAGCACCAACTTGTGACATTTCAACCCTTTTCTTTCACTTTTTAATTCTTTTCACAATTTTTTTCTCAAATAATGTAAAAAACAATGAATAAAATGCAAATTGATCCTGAAAATAATTGAATTAGATTTCTACCAAACGTAACAATCGCGAAATCTCGCAGAAAATATAAACTAGTTGACACTATTTACTTCCTCTTATCATTTTTAACACACTCAAAGATAAGATATCCTATAATAGGATTTTCAATGAGAATTTCAATGAGAATTTTAATGAGAATATTTTATAAAATTTATATTTTGTTTTTTTGAATCAATATTAATTAAGATTTACCATAAATAATATATTATTTAATTACCACTAATAGCAGCAAAAATTTGCAGCGACCAGATCCTTTTTTTCTGAAATACTTCACCATCTCTCGATTCCTCCTCTTGATCGTGTAAATTAATTTTTTCTTCATATTCTTCCGAAGATTTTCTTGTTAAAAGTATATTTTGATTCATGTTCTTATCTTTTTTAAATTTAATTTTGAACTATAAGAAAAATGAATTTCTTATGCAAGCAGAGCAATAGTTGCAAAGTTGAATGAAAATACTTTTCTGGTTAGTTTACAATAAGAACCGGTCTGCAACAATAGATAATTGAGAATGTCTTTTTTTCCTCGCTTATCAATGTTTCGCTTTAATGCATCAATAATTTTCGCAACATTTTTTATTCAAATTATAGACAGTTATGTAATCGTCTTTTTCTTGTGAATTGAACGTTTTTATAATGGGATTTTTTATTTATTAAGTCGACACATGTAAAGCAGATGAAAGAAACATAATAATAATATTATTTATTGTTACAGACTGTTTATACCTAATTAATTTAAAAATTCAAGAAGAACAAGTTTAACTGGATATTTTCTTGATAAAATGTATAACAGACTAAGGATTGCACATCAAAAAATTGCTGGAATTTGCTTTAATTTGATGATTATAAATAATAACAGATAATAACTTACTTAATCCGCGAAATATTTAACAGATTTTAATCTAAGTTTACTAAATTTAAGAGACATTCACACTTTCAATATTTTCATGGATAGTGCATATGTGCGTCTATTAATCGAAATTGCAGGTGAATAAAAAAAAGTCTCCAGGAAATATTTTCTATATTTTCAAGAATTTTTCTGAACGAAGAGAGAATTACAGTGTATAATGCAAAGAAAAGTTCAAGGATAACAATTTAAATAAAATCTCCCTGAAGTAAAAATTTCTGTATTGATTTTCCAATTGCAAATACCAAAGAAACAAATAATATATGCCCTCTAACACATTCAAGTAGAAAATAATATTTTCATACTGGAAGCAATGAGATGTGTTGGTTCCTTATTGGTGCTTTCACTATAAAATGGTTTTCATAAAATCCTAAAATTTCGTAATATTGTTAGCTTTTTTTCTTTTTTACTAAGACTATTATAAATTTTACGGCTGATTCATAGAATTGATATTATTATTTAATTGACAACCGTTTTAATTTCAATTCGATATTTTTATTATATAACAACTTTCCACAATTATTTCTACAATTAATTTACAATTACAATACTAATATCGTATGATAGTAAGATTAGTATTATATAATCGTATGTGCATCAAAATTACAATATTAAAATGTGAAAACTACAATATTAAAATATTATATATGTTTGCATCGGAAAATAACTTGCAATTATACATTCTAAACTTGAATTAACTGATTACCTCATTACTGATTACTTTAACTGATTAGCAATCAAATTCCACTGATTTGTAGTGACTCTTTTCTCATGATTTTAATCAGTGAAAAATCTACTGGAAATCAGTGACTTTTGACTGAACTTTTTTTTCAGTGAACTTTCACTGAATAAAATCGTGAGAAAAGAGTCACTGAAAATCAGTGGGAATTTGACTGATTCAGTTTTAGAAAGTAGCATCAATTATTTCTTCGATTCGAAGATAACAGCTTCAGAAGTCAAAAAATTACTTTTGGCTATACTTCTCCACATCCTTAAACCTCATCCTATTGTCCTCGATTACGTAAACATTTCCCAAAAACAATTTCGCAAAAGAATACAATTAGCGAAATTGAATAGCCGAAATATACGATCAGATGAAGTAGACGATGAACTTTCGTTGGTTCCCAGGAAAATTTCTGCAAAGTTGGAGGTGGCAGTCCATTGTTGATACTAATCAAAATCGTCTTGTGCATATATTGTTTACCCCAGAGTGAGAAAAATCCAGCCCTTGACATTCTCAACAGAACGTCACTAAATTTCTTGACATATGGGGAGCCAGGAGCAAAATTCATCACATAGAAGTTCAACATCAATCGTTCATGCGCAATCATCATTCTAGGATTGCCATCACCGTCTCTGTACTTCAAAACCATTGCCTTTGCATAGTCTTCAGACATGATGCAAACAATAGATTTGTTCTCTTTGATTCCCCTCGCACAGTCTTCATCTCGTAAGTCTGGGAAGATCACAGATCTATTAAAAAATTTGAAAAGTGCTTCGTCACTGTTCTCAGAAAATTCGTTGGGCCAATCCGGATGAAGAAGTGGTACTAGATTTGCATCTTCAATGTCCTGCAAAGTCTCCAGTTTGACGTTACCCTCTCTTTGGAACGTGATGTTAACTGCAGTTTCGTAAATTATGGTCGAGAATACTACACTGAAAAGCAGTAATGAGCCAAAAATGATCCTCTCTACCATTTTTTCTGGCGGGTATTCCAAAGCTTGAGCAAGCAGCACTTGAACATTTGTAATCGGGTTAGATAAAATCTGAAACTTCATTGCATTTGCGAGAATTGACATCGTGATGAGAAGGGCTGCAATTATTACGACAGTGTATAAAAATGGACGAATGTCTGTCAAAGTGAAGGACACGATTTTCAGAATTGGTACCAGTACAACTAGTCGGTATGGCAAGATAGCCCTGCTGCTTTCGATCAAATCCAAATCGCACTCAGATTGACCATCTATGAAGTTTGCAATGAAATCAACCTGGCTGTGAGTCACATAGTACATTAGACCTGTGTTTTTCTCCCTCTCACAGTCACTAGTACCCGATTCTGGTTCATCAGAGGTAACTGGGTCGATTGAGAAGTTCAATTTCTTTGCGAATGTCTTCAGTGTATTCATATGAATGTCAGTATCAGGAGGGATTTCATATAAACCTGTCTTCAGTTGATAACCATTCAAATCATGGAGCTTCGAAGGAAACCATTCAGTTTCTGGTAAGAGTCGGTCCCTACTGTAAATTTCCGTGAAGGGATTGAACTGGTGTAAAGTTGCTACAGTTTGAGATTTCTGGGCAAAATTATGTGAAGAGTTCAAGGGTGTTTCTACCAATTCAAGTATCGTTACGTCTAAGAATTTTCGGGTCCATAATCGGCGAAGTAGTTTCTCGTAATTTGAAATTTGTTCCGTTTTAAACAAAACCAAAATTTTAGGGCGAATTTTTACTGATGAGCAGATGGTTAAGAACTTGGAGAGGTTTAACACCTTTTTCTCTGATGATGGTATCATAATAACGATAGTTCTATCTCGAGAAAATTTGATGCAAGATTTTCTTGATTCGGGAGCAACATAATGAGTATAATTTTTACCGTCAACTGTAACACGAGATGGAATATTTCGCGCTACTTCTTGAAGGTAATCATGGATCTTTTGGATTTCGGTTTTGCAGTCGGCAATAAAGTGTATCTCTCTCTGATCTTGAATTGATTTTTGTATCATATACCTTAATAGGTGTTTCTTCCAAGTTACTTCTGCAGAATTTGTTGCAAAGTTTAAATAGGTCATGAGGAGGAGAAGTTCTTGAAAAATGAAATTCATTTTTGGAATGATCATTCTGTCCCGAGTTCTTTAATTGTCGATAAAGCTTGAAAAAAGTTTAGAAATAAAATCGCTGAAATTTTTTATGCACGATATCAATGATCGTATAGCAAACTTACATTCTGGTTGGAAATTCTTTCAGTGACTGAATAGAAATTCGCAATGTGAAGTCTGGTTTAGTCTTGAAAAGTTTAATTTCTATTTGTGTATGGAGAAATAGGTATAATTTTAACTTTACTGTTATTTATGTCTTCTGATTACTGACTGTGTGAGCAAATAACTGTAATAAGAGCATACATGCATATTCTCACCTTCAAAGTGTGTTTATAGCACAGTAAGAGTGACCGAAAGAAAGTCGATACTTATTTGAAATTCTTTTTTTATTTTTTAAAAATAAGACACAATTATTGGCCATCATGAGGTGTTGTTTGAAATTTTGTTTCGGGATGCATACTTTTATACACAAATATTAATTAATGTCAGAAATCGATACATAAAAAACGCATCTATTAATAGTATAAATAGTATATGTACATCAATTTTGTAATATTCTAAATTTTCCATTTTCCAGGACATAGAACCGATGTATTGATTGATCCAATAAAATATTTGAATGGCAGAACAGACATTTTTTGCGACAAACAACCAACTCAAAAAAATGGAGACGTAATTTTACAAACAAAATTTGGTAAAAAAAAAGAACTTACCCTGCGAGGGTTGTACCGTTTACAAAAACAAAGTTGTATCTTTGAGCAGAACCTTGATATTAATCTGGGAAGGAAAGTTAATGGGAATAAATGTACATGGATATATTTCGCTACACCAGTACATGAAAATTACTATGAATTGTAAATGCGTAACTTACTTTTCGGAAATAAACTTGCAATCAGCATTAATCACTTCTTCCACTAGAAGAATAAAAGCTTCAGATGTCATAAAAAAGAATCTACGCAATACTTCTCTTACCCGATCTCTACCTTACCCACATTTTTTTGTCTCCAACGTTACGTCTACATTTATTGAGATATCAAATTGAAAATTTCTAAAATTGATGCTAAAGCATTAAGGTACGTTCATCTGGTTTTCTTTAATTTTAGAAATTTTCAATATGATATCTCAATAAATGTAGACGCAACGTTGCAGACAAAAAAAGGTCGGTAAGGTAGGGATCGGGTAAGTCTTACATGGCCTTAAGCCCCATCCTAATGTCAACGATTGCGCACACATTTTCCCAGAACAATTTCGCAAAAGAACGCAATCAGTGAAACTGCATAGCCGAAAACTATGATAAAAAAAAGTGGCCCATGAAATTTCATTGGTTCCCAGGGAAACTTCCGTGAAGTTGGAGGTGGCAATCCATTCTTGATACTAATCATAATCGTCATGTGCGTATATTGTTTCCCCCAGAGTGGGTAAAATCCAGCTCTTGCAATTTTCAGCAGAACATCATCAAATCTTTTTACATATGGCGAACCAGGAGCAAAATTCAAGGTATATAAGGTCATCATCAATCGTTCATCCGCAATCTTCATTCTAGGATTGCCTTCATCATCTCTGTACTTTAAAACCATTGCCTTTGCGTACTCTTCATCCATGATGCAAACAATGGATTCCTTCTCTTTTATTCTCCTCGCACAGTCGTCATCTTCCAGCTCTGGGATGATGACAGATCTATTAAAAAATCTGAAAAGTGTTTCGTCACTGTTCTCAGAAAATGCTTGCGGCCAGCTTGGATGAAGAAGTGGTACCAGATTTGCATCTTCAATGTCCTGCAAAGTCTCCAGTTTGACGTTATCCTCTATTTGGAAAGTGATGTTAACTGCAGTTTCGTAAATCATGGTCGAGAATACTGCACTGAAAAGCAGTAATGAACCAAACATAATCCTCTCTACTATTTTTTCTGGCGGGTGTTCCAAACTTTGAGCAAGCATCACTTGAACATTTGTTATCGGGTAGGATAAAATCTCAAACTTCATTGCATTTGCGAAGATTGACATCGTGATGAGAAGGGTTGCAATTATTGCAACAGTGTATAAAAATTGAAGAATTTCTGTCATAGTGAAGGTCATGATTTTTAGAATTGGTACCAGTACAACCAGTCGGAAAGGATAGATAGCCGTGCTGCTTTCGATCAAATACAATTCGCACTCAGATTGACCATCTATGAAATTTGCAATAAAATCAACCTGGCTGTGTGTCACATTGTACATCAGACCTGTGTTTTTCTCCTTCTCACAGTCAGCAGTACCCAATTCTGGTTTATCAGAGGTAACTGGGACGATCGAGAAGTTCATTGCGTGTGACAATATCTTCATTGTATTCATATCAAAGTCAGTTTCAAAAGGAATTACATATAAACCCGTTTTCAGTTGATAACCATTCAAATCTTGGAGCTTCTTCGGAAACCATTTAGATTCTGGTAAGAGTCTTTCCCTACTGTAAATTTCCGTGAAGGGATTGAACTGGTGTAAACTTGCTACAGGTTGTGATTTCTGAGCAAAATTATATGACGAGTTCAACGGTGTTTCAACCAATTCAAGTATCGTTGCGTCTAAGAATTTCCGGGTCCATAATCGATGAAGTAGTTTCTTGTAATTAGAAGTTTGTTCCATTTTAAGCAAAACCAAAATTTTAGGCCGGATTTTCGCTGATGAGCAGATGGTTAAGAACTTTGAGAGGTCTAATACCTTTTTCTCCGATGATGGTATCATAATAACTAGAGCTGTATCTCGACTAAATTTAATGCAAGATTTTTCTGATTCGAGAGCAACAGAATGAGTATAATTTTTATCGTCAACTGTAACACGTGATGGAATATTTTGCGCTACTTCTTGAAGGTAATCATTGCTCTTTTGGATTTCGGTTTTGTAGTCGGAAATAAAGTGTACCTCGCTCTGCTCGTCTTTTGATTCTTTTATCAGATACCTTATCAGGTGATTCTCCCAATTTTGTTCTGTTGAATTTTTTATACAGTTGAAATAGATCATGAAGAAAAGAAGTAAATGAAAAAAGGAATCCATTTTTGGAACGATCATTTTGTTCAAGTTTTTTAATTTTCGATAAACCTTTCAAAGTTATTCGAAAGATTGCATTTGCCTTGAAAGCAGCTTTGATATTTTCTGAAAGTAAAAAAGTTTGAGAGTAATAATGAAATGATCGAGACTTTTAACTTAGGTTACCACTTATCAATGAGTGAACTATGCATACCTTCCGGTTGAAGATTCCTTTGATGACTGAATAGAAATTTGCGATGTTAAATCTATATATTGATTTCTAAAATTATATTTCTCTTACTTTATCTATACTTATATCTTTGAACTTCTGACTGTGTGAACAAAAGAACTACAAAGTGAGCAAGCTTATTATTTGCAATAAGGACGAAGTAAAAGAAACTCGAACAAACTTGTTTAATATTTTTATTTATATATTTTTAAAATAGTACACCATTGTAGACTCTCATAAATCGATACGTGAAAAAGTGAATCTGGTTTAACAGTAAATAGAATGTGTACATAAATTTTCTTAGTATTCTAAATCCTTCTTTTGCAGAACGTAAAAATGGATTGTTTATTGATCCGAACAAACACTTTTTATGTTAAAATCCCGACTTAAAAAATTATATGATTTTACAAACAAAATTTTTGTTATATCAGTCAAAATAATCAGCTTAATTCTTTGTTTGGATTCAAGAAAAGTTATCAACAAAAAATATACAGCGTCAATAAAATATTTTTGTCGAACAATTAATTAAATAACGAAGTCTTGTTCAAGCAAAACAGTTTTTTCAGTATAGAAGGTATGTGGTGATTATAATTTCCTTTCAAACAATGAAATATCTTCGTAATCTTATACGATACACATCTTCAATTATAAAACAAATGAGGTCATTGGATTTGGTAAAAAAAACCTCCCTGTGCGTGGCTCACACCCTTCGCAAACACAGTTGTATTTTTTAGGAGCACCCTGATAATAATCTCTGTGGAAAAGCATTTTTTAATATATATGTACCATACATATACATCACACCTGTACATGAAAATTAGTATGTATTTTGTAACGCATAACTTGCACTTCGGAAATAAACTTGCAATTAGCAATGTTAACGGTTGCGTACATATTTCCGCATAAAAATTTCACAAAAGAATGCAATTAGCGAAACAGAATAGCCGAAAGCTATGATTAGCAAAAGAGGCCGATGAAATTTCGTTGGTTCCCAGGGGAATTTCTGCGAAGTTGGAGGTGGCAATCCATTCTTGATACTAATCAAAAGCGTCTTGTGCATGTGTTGTTTCCTCCACAGTGAGAACAATCCAGCACTTGACATTTTCAGCAGTACGTCATCAAATCTCTTCATATATGGCGAACCAGGAGCAAAATTCAAGACATATAAGGTCATCATCAATCGTTCATGCGCAATCTTCATTCTAGGGTTGCCTTCATCGTCTCTGTACTTTAAAACCATTGCCTTTGCGTAGTCTTCATCCATGATGCAAATAATGATTCCGTTCTCCTTTATTCTCCTTGCACAGTCGTCATCTTGCAAGTCTGGGAAGATCACAGATGTATTCAAAAATCTGAAAAGTGTTTCGTCACTGTTCTCGGAAAATTCGTTGGGCCAGTCCGGATGAAGAAGTGATACCAGATTTGCATCTTCAATGTCCTGCAAAGTCTCCAGTTTGACGTTATCCTCTGTTTGGAAAGTGATGTTAACTGCAGTTTCGTAAATCATGGTCGAGAATACTGCACTGAAAAGCAGTAATGAGCCAAACATGATCCTCTCTACCATTTTTTCTGGCGGGCGTTCCAAAGCTTGAGCAAGCATCACTTGAACATTTGTTACCGGGTTGGATAAAATCTGAAACTTCATTGCATTTGCGAGGATTGACATCGTGATGAGAAGTACTGCAATTATTACAACAGTGTATAAAAATGGACGAATTTCTGTGAAAGTGAAGGTCACGATTTTCAGAATTGGTACCAGTACAACTAGTCGGAAAGGAAAGATTGCCGTGCTGCTTTCGATCAAATACAATTCGCACTCAGATTGACCATCTATGAAATTTGCAATAAAATCAACCTGGCTGTGTGTCACATAGTACATCAGACCTGTGTTTTTCTCCTTCTCGCAGTCACTAGTACCCAATTCTGGTACATCAGAGGTAACTGGTTTAATCGAGAAGTTCATTGCCTTTGACAATATCTTCAGCGTATTCATCTCCAAGTCAGTATCAGGAGGAATTACATATAAACCCGTTTTCAGTTGATAACCATTCAAATCTTGGAGCTTCTTCGGAAACCATTTAGATTCTGGTAAGAGTCTTTCCCTACTGTAAATTTCCGTGAAGGGATTGAACTGGTGTAAACTTGCTACAGGTTGTGATTTCTGAGCAAAATTATGTGACGAGTTCAACGGTGTTTCAACCAATTCAAGGATCGTTGCATCTAAGAATTTCCGGGTCCATAATCGGCGTAGTAGTTTTTCGTAATTTGAAGTTTGTTCCACTTTAAATAAAACCAAAATTTTTGTCCGGGTTTTCACTGATGAGCAGATGGTGAAGAACTTGGAGAGGTCCAACACGTTTTTCTCTGATGATGCTATCATAATAACTAAAGCTGTATCTCGAGAAAATTTGATGCAAGATTCTTCGGACTCGAGAGCAACATACTGAGCATAATTTTTATCGTCAACTGTAACACGAGACGGAAAATTTCGTGCTATTTCTTGAAGGTAATCATTGCTCTTTTGAATTTCGGTTTTGCAGTCGGAAATAAAGTGTACCTCGCTTGGCTCGTCTTTTGATTCTTTTATCAGATAACTTAACAGGTGATTCTCCCAATTTTGTTCTGTTGAATTTTTTTACAAAACTTAAATCGATCACGAAGAAAAGAAGTAATTGAAAAAAGGAATCCATTTTTGGAATGATTATTTAGTCTTCGTCCAAGTTCTTTATTTTCGATAAATCTTTCAAAGTTGTTTGAAAGATTGCATTTGCCTTGAGAGAAACTTTGATATTTTCTGAAAGTAAAAAAGATTGACTGTAATAATGAAATGATCGAAATATTGAACTTAGATTATCATTTATTAATGAGTGAACAGTACATACCTTTTGGTTGAAAATTCCTTTGACGATTGAATAAAAATTTGCAATGTTATATCTATATTCATATCTAAAATTCAATTTCTCTAACTTTATCTTTATATATATATCTTCTGATTTCTGATTATGTGAACAAAAGTATTACATAATGTGTGTGCTCTCATTTCATTGCAATTTTCAAATTGTCATAATAATACAATAAGCTTTTTTCATGTTTTCATTTATAAATTTTTAAAATATAGGACACCATTGTAGATTTTCATAAATCTATACGTGAAAAGGTGAATCTGGGTTAACAGTAAATAGAATGTGTACATGAATTTTTTAGTATTCTAAATTTTTCCTTTGGCAGAACGTAAAGCTCGAGTAAATGTACCATACATACATCACACGAGTGCATGAAAATTAGTATGTATTTTGTAATGTATAACATTTGCAATTAGCGTCAATTTAAACCTTCCAATCGACAATAAAAGCTTTATATGTCATAAAAAAGAATCTTCGCTATATACACTTGTCTATTTCCTTTAACCTCAAGGTCAACGGTTGCGTACATATTTTCCCAGAAGAATTTCGCAAAAGAATGCAATCAGCGAAACAGAATAGCCAAAAGCTATGATTAGCAAAAGCGGCCGATGAAATTTTGTAGGCTCCCATGGATATTTCCGCAAAATTGGAGATGGCAGTCCACTCCTGATACTAATCAAAATCGTCTTGTGCATGTGTTGTTTCATCCAAAGTGAGAACAATCCAGCTCTTGACATTTTCAGCAGTACGTCATCAAATCTCTTCACATATGGCGAACCAGGAGCAAAATTCAAGGTATATAAGGTCATCATCAATCGTTCATGCGCAATCTTCATTTTAGGATTGCCTTCCTTGTCTCTGTACTTTAAAACCATTGCCTTTGTGTAGTCTTCATCCATGATGCAAACAATGGTTCCGTTCTCCTTTATTCTCTTCGCACAATCGTCATCAAGCAAGTCTGGAAAGATTAAAGATCTATTAAAAAATCTGAAAAGTGTTTCGTCACTGTTTTCGGAGAATTCGTTGGGCCAGTCCTGATGAAGAAGTGGTACCAGATTTGCATCTTCAATGTCTTGCAAAGTTTCCAGTTTGACGTTATCCTCTGTCTGGAAAGTGATGTTAACTGCAGTTTCGTAAATCATTGTCGAGAATACTGCACTGAAAAGCAGTAATGAGCCAAACATGATCCTCTCTACCATTTTTTCTGGCGGGCGTTCCACAGCTTGAGCAAGCATCACTTGAACATTTGTTATAGGGTTGGATAAAATCTCAAACTTCATTGCATTTGCGAAAATTGACATCGTGATGAGAAGGGCTGCAATTATTACAACAGTGTATAAAAATGGACGAATGTCTGTCATAGTGAAGGTCCTGATTGTCAGAATTGGAACCAGTACAACCAGTCGGAAAGGATAGATAGCCCTGCTGCTTTCGATCAAATACAATTCGCACTCAGATTGCCCATCTATGAAATTTGCAATAAAATCAACCTGGCTGTGTGTCACATAGTACATCAGACCTGTGTTTTTCTCCTTCTCGCAGTCACTAGTACCCAATTCTGGTTCATCAGAGGTAACTGGGTCGATTGAGAAGTTCATTTTCTCTGCCAATATCTTCAGTGTATTCATATGAGTGTCAGTATCAGGAGGAATTTTATATAAACCTGTTTTCAGTTGATAACCATTCAAATCCTGGAGCTTCTTCGGAAACCATTTAGTTTCTGGTAAGAGTCGGTCTCTACTGTAAATTTCCGTGAAGGGATTGAACCGGTGTAAAGTGGCTACAGGTTGAGATTTCACGTAAGAATTACGTAACGAGTTCAACGGTGTTGCTACCAATTCAAGGATCGTTGCGTCTAAGAATTTCCGGGACCATAATCGGCGTAGTAGTTTTTCGTAATTTGAAGTTTGTTCCACTTTAAATAAAACCAAAATTTTGGGCCGAGTTTTCACTGATGAGCAGATGCTTAAGTACTTGGAGAGGTCCAACACGTTTTTCTCTGATGATGCTATCATAATAACTAGAGCTGTATCTCGAGAAAATGTAATGCAAGATTTTTCTGATTCGAGAGCAACATAATGAGTATAATTTTTATTGTCAACTGTAACACGAGATGGAATATTTCGCGCTACTTCTTGAAGATAATCATTGCTCTTTTGAATTTCGGTTTTGCAGTCGGAAATAAAGTGTATCTCGCTCTGTTCGTCTTTTGATTCTTTTATCAGATACCTTATTAGGTGATTCTCCCAATTTTGTTCTGTTGAATTTTTTATACAGCTGAAATAGATCATGAAGAAAAGAAGTAATTGAAAAAAGGAATCCATTTTTGGAACGATCATTTTGTTCAAGTTTTTTAATTTTCGATAAACCTCTCAAAGTTATTCGAAAGATTGCATTTGCCTTGAAAGCAGCTTTGATATTTTCTGAAAGTAAAAAAGTTTGAGAGTAATAATGAAATGATCGAAACTTTTAACTTAGATTATCATGTATCAATATGAGTGAACAATACATACCTTGCGATTCAAAATTCCTTTGATGACTGAATAGAAATTCGCAATCTTATATCTGAATTAGATGTCTAGAATTCAATTTCTCTAACTTTATCTTTATCAATATCTTTTGACATCTGATTGTGTCAACAAAAATACTACCATGAGAGCACGCTTATTTCGTTGCATTTTTCAAATTGTCATAATAATGCAATAAACACGAAGCAAAAGAATCCCGAAAGAAATTGTTTCATTTCTTTATGTATTCATTTATATAAAGTACATTAAACAAGATGTTGTTCAAATGAAACCGTTCGCAAACGCAGTTGTATCTTTGAGCAGAACTTTGATAGTAATCTCTCTGGAAAAGAATTTCTTTAATATATGTACCACACATACATCACACCAGTGCACGAAAATTAGTATGTATTTTGTAACGCATAACTTGCGCTTCGGAAATAAACTTGCAATTACACGGAGAAAAATGGATATTAAAAAGTAATATCTAGCTATTTAACTATGGGGCGACTATCTACGATATTTAGATATAATATTTTGGCATTAAAACTTAATATCCAGATATTCAAATATATAATCCAAATATTCTAACATCCAATAATGTAATTTTTGGATTTTAAATTTGAATATCTGGATATTAAGTTTTAATATCAAGATATTATATCTAAATATCTAGATAGTCGTCCCATAGTTAAATAGCTAGACATACTTTTTAATATCCATTTTTCTCCGAGTAGCGTCAATTTACACCTTCCAATCGAAAATAAAAACTTCAGATATCATACAAAATAATCTTCGCTATATATACTTGTCTATTTCTTTTAATCTCAATGTCAACGCTTGCGTACATATTTTCCCAGAAGAATTTCGCAAAAGAATGCAATCAGCGAAACAGAATAGCCGAAAGCTATGATAAACAAAATTGTTCGATGAAATTTCGTTGGTTCCCAGGGATATTTCTGCAAAATTGGAGGTGGCAGTCCACTCTTGATACTAATCAAAAGCGTCTTGTGCATGTGTTGTTTACTCCAAAGTGAGAACAATCCAGCTCTTGACATTTTCAGCAGTACGTCATCAAATCTCTTCACATATGGCGAACCAGGAGCAAAATTCATGGTATATAAGGTCAACATCAATCGTTCATGCGCAATCTTCATTCTAGGGTTGCCTTCATCGTCTCTGTACTTTAAAACCATTGCCTTTGCGTAGTCTTCATCCATGATGCAAATAATGGTTCCGTTCTCCTTTATTCTCCTTGCACAGTCGTCATCTTGCAAGTCTGGGAAGATCACAGATGTATTAAAAAATCTGAAAAGTGTTTCGTCACTGTTTTCGGAGAATTCGTTGGGCCAGTCCTGATGAAGAAGTGGTACCAGATTTGCATCTTCAATGTCTTGCAAAGTTTCCAGTTTGACGTTATCCTCTGTCTGGAAAGTGATGTTAACTGCAGTTTCGTAAATCATTGTCGAGAATACTGCACTGAAAAGCAGTAATGAGCCAAACATGATTCTCTCTACCATTTTTTCTGGCGGGCGTTCCACAGCTTGAGCAAGCATCACTTGAACATTTGTAATCGGGTTAGATAAAATCTCAAACTTCATTGCATTTGCGAAAATTGACATCGTGATGAGAAGGGCTGCAATTATTACAACAGTGTATAAAAATGGACGAATGTCTGTCATAGTGAAGGTCCTGATTGTCAGAATTGGAACCAGTACAACCAGTCGGAAAGGATAGATAGTCGTGCTGCTTTCGATCAAATACAATTCACACGCAGATTGACCATCTATGAAATTTGCAATAAAATCAACCTGGCTGTGAGTCACATAGTACATCAGACCTGCGTTTTTCTCCTTCTCGCAGTCACTAGTACCCAATTCTGGTTCATCAGAGGTAACTGGGTCGATTGAGAAGTTCATTTTCTCTGCCAATGTCTTCAGTGTGTTCATATGAGTGTCAGTATCAGGAGGAATTTCATATAAACCTGTTTTCAGTTGATAACCATTCAAATCCTGGAGCTTCTTCGGAAACCATTTAGTTTCTGGTAAGAGTCTTTCCCTACTGTAAATTTCCGTGAAGGGATTGAACTGGTGTAAACTTGCTACAGGTTGTGATTTCTGAGCAATATTATATGACGAGTTCAACGGTGTTTCAACCAATTCAAGTATCGTTGCGTCTAAGAATTTCCGGGTCCATAATCGATGAAGTAGTTTCTTGTAATTAGAAGTTTGTTCCATTTTAAGCAAAACCAAAATTTTAGGCCGGATTTTCGCTGATGAGCAGATGGTTAAGAACTTTGAGAGGTCTAATACCTTTTTCTCCGATGATGGTATCATAATAACTAGAGCTGTATCTCGACTAAATTTAATGCAAAATTTTTCTGATTCGAGAGCAACATAATGAGTATCATTTTTATCGTCAACTGTAACACGAGATGGGAAGTTTCGCGCTACTTCTTGAAGATAATCATTGCTCTTTTGGATTTCGGTTTTGCAATCAGAAATAAAGTGTACCTCGCTCTGATCTTTTGATTCTTTTATCAGATACCTTATCAGGTGATTCTCCCAATTTTGTTCTGTGGAATTTTTTGCAAAGCTTAAATGGATCATGAAGAAAAGAAGTACGTGAAAAAAGGAATCCATTTTTGGAATTATCATTCAGTCTACGTCCAAGTTCTTTAATTTTGGATAAATCTATCAAAGTTGTTTGAAAGATTGCATTTGACATGAGAGGAACTTTGATATTTCCTAAAAGTAAAAAAGTTTGAGAGTAACAATGAGATGATCGAAACTTTTAACTTAGATTAATATTTATCAATGAGTGAACACTACATACCTTCCGATTGAAGATTCCTTTGATGACTGAATAGAAGTTTGTGAAATTAAATCTATATATTGATTTCTAAAATTATATTTCTCTTACTTTATTTTTACTTATATCTTTGAACTTCTGACTGTGAACAAAAGAACTACAAAGAGAGCAAGCTTATTCTTTGCAATAAGGACGAAGCAAAAGAAACTCGGACAAACTTGTTTGATGTTTTTATTTATATATTTTGAAAATAGGACACCATTGTAGGCTCTCATAAATATATACGTCGAAAGGTGAACCTGGGTTAACAGTGAATAGAATGTGTACATGAATTTTTTAGTATTATAAATCTTTCCTTTGCAGAAATATTTTACTGATCCTATGGCAGAACGTAAAGCTGAAGTATTTATTGATTCGAACAAAAACTTTTTACGCCAAAATACCGAATTAAAAAAATTATATGATTTTACGAACAAAATTTTTGTTATAGCAGCCAAAATAGTTAATTTAATTCTTTGTTTGAATCCAAAAAAAGTTATTAACAAAAAATTTTGCAGGGTCAGTAAAATATTTTTGTCAAACAATAAAGTAGTACATAACAAGGTGTTGTTAAAGTGAAATCCTTCACAAACACAGTTGTATCTTTGAGTAAAACTTTGATAGTCATCTCTGTGGAAAAGAATATCTTTCATATATGTACCATACATAAATCACACCAGTGCATGAAAATTAGTATGTATTACGTAACGTATAACTTGCGCTTCAGAAATAAAGCTGCAATTAGCGACAATTTACTCCTTCCAATCGACATTAAAAGCTTCAGATGTCATAAAAAAGAGTCTTCGCTATATATACTTGTCTATTTCCTTCAACCTCAATGTCAACGGTTGCGTACACATTTTCCCATAACAATTTCGCAAAAGAATGCAATCAGCGAAACAGAATAGCCGAAAGCTATGATTAGCAAAAGAGGCCGATGAAATTTCGTTGGTTCCCAGGGGAATTTCTGCGAAGTTGGAGGTGGCAATCCATTCTTGATACTAATCAAAAGCGTCTTGTGCATGTGTTGTTTCCTCCAAAGTGAGAACAATCCAGCACTTGACATTTTCAGCAGTACGTCATCAAATCTCTTCATATATGGCGAACCAGGAGCAAAATTCAAGACATATAAGGTCAACATCAATCGTCATTCTAGGATTGCCTTCATCGTCTCTGTACTTCAAAACCATTGCCTTTGCGTAGTCTTCATCCATGATGCAAACAATGGTTCCGTTCTCCTTTATTCTCCTTGCACAGTCGTCATCTTGCAAGTCTGGGAAGATCACAGATGTATTCAAAAATCTGAAAAGTGTTTCGTCACTGTTCTCAGAAAATTCATTGGGCCAGTCCGGATGAAGAAGTGATACCAGATTTGCATCTTCAATGTCCTGCAATGTTTCCAGTTTGACGTTATCCTCTGTTTGGAACGTGATGTTAACTGCAGTTTCGTAATTCATTGTCGAGAATACTGCACTGAAAAGCAGTAATGAACCAAACATGATCCTCTCTACCATTTTTTCTGGCGGGTGTTCCATAGCTTGAGCAAGCATCACTTGAACATTTGTAATCGGGTTAGATAAAATCTCAAACTTCATTGCATTTGCGAAAATTTACATCGTGATGAGAAGGGCTGCAATTATTACAACAGTGTATAAAAATGGACGAATGTCTGTCATAGTGAAGGTCCTGATTGTCAGAATTGGAACCAGTACAACCAGTCGGAAAGGATAGATAGTCGTGCTGCTTTCGATCAAATCCAAATTGCACTCAGATTGACCATCTATGAAATTTGCTATAAAATCAACCTGGCTGTGAGTTCACAATGAGTGAACAATATGTACCTTTCGGTTGAAGATTTTTTGATGACTGAATAGAAATTTGCATTGTTAAATCTACATTGATGTCTAAAATTCAATTTCTCTATAACTTTATCTTTATCTATATCTTTTGACTTTTTATTGTGTGAACAAAAGTACTGCAGTGAGAGCACGGTTATTTAATTGCAATTTTCAAATTATAATAATAATACAATAAGCATGAAACAAAAGAACCTCGAAAAAAGTTGTTTCATGTTTTTATTTATATTTTTTTAAAATAGGACACAATTGTAGGCTCTCATAAATCGATACGTGAAAAGGTGGATCTGGGTTAACAGTATATATAATGTGCACATGAATTTTTTAGTATTCTAAATTTTTCCTTTGGCAGAACGTAAAGCTGGAGTAAATGTACCGTACATACATCACACCAGTGCATGAAAATTAGTATGTATTTTGTAATGTATAACTTGCACTTGGGAAATATATTTGCGATTAGCGCCAATTTACACCTTCCAATCAAAAATAAAAGCTTTAGATGTCATACAAAATAATCTTCGCTATATATACTTGTCTATTTCTTTTAATCTCAATGTCAACGCTTGCGTACATATTTTCCCAGAAGAATTTCGCAAAAGAATGCAATCAGCGAAACAGAATAGCCGAAAGCTATGATAAACAAAATTGTCCGATGAAATTTCGTTGGTTCCCAGGGGAATTTCTGCAAAATTGGAGGTGGCAGTCCACTCTTGATACTAATCAAAAGCGTCTTGTGCATGTGTTGTTTACTCCAAAGTGAGAACAATCCAGCTCTTGACATTTTCAGCAGTACGTCATCAAATCTCTTCACATATGGCGAACCAGGAGCAAAATTCATGGTATATAAGGTCAACATCAATCGTTCATGCGCAATCTTCATTCTAGGGTTGCCTTCATCGTCTCTGTACTTTAAAACCATTGCCTTTGCGTAGTCTTCATCCATGATGCAAATAATGGTTCCGTTCTCCTTTATTCTCCTTGCACAGTCGTCATCTTGCAAGTCTGGGAAGATCACAGATGTATTCAAAAATCTGAAAAGTGTTTCGTCACTGTTCTCGGAAAATTCGTTGGGCCAGTCCGGATGAAGAAGTGGTACCAGATTTGCATCTTCAATGTCCTGCAAAGTCTCCAGTTTGACGTTATCCTCTGTCTGGAAAGTGATGTTAACTGCAGTTTCGTAAATCATTGTCGAGAATACTGCACTGAAAAGCAGTAATGAGCCAAACATGATCCTCTCTACCATTTTTTCTGGCGGGCGTTCCACAGCTTGAGCAAGCA
>UCOH01012212.1:0-16356 GCA_900474275.1 Synergus japonicus
CAATAAAAATTTTTAAAAGGAAAGATTTTCAAAGCGATAGAATTAATTTGGCATAGAATATTTTGCTAAATAAGAAAAATTCATATGTGAAACAGACGTTTGCAGCAGAAATATTTTTGCTTAACTTTTCAGAAAATAGAAGTAAACATGAGGACAAAGTAATATTCATTACGATGTTGGCTAATATCAAATTCGAGATCGTTATTTATTTTTTGGCCAAGCTTATTTTAACCAATGGGGTGATACATGAGCCTAGATGGATTAATTCTATGCTAAAGTACATCAAGAAAGATTTAACAGTTTCTCAAACTGTATTTATCATCGACGATAAGATTGGCAATCCAACTATTACAATTGAGGACATCCTACGAAAATTAAAGTCGAATTTACCTAGTCAGATAATCAGTTTAAACAATGCTACTCTCACCAGGACAGGAATTTTCCTTGATCTTCAAGCTACGACTTTGTTCATCGTGATTTTGAATCTCAAAATCAGCTTGAAAAACTCATTGATTGCTGATTCAAAAAAATTCCTAATAGAGATATCAAACCATCAAATCCGACCAAAGATTCTGATGGTGATATTTCCTGAAAAAAGAGGAATGAGCTTCAAACACGATTTACGCAACATGTGGTCAAAGAATTTCTTGGATTTCACAATCCTTGAAGTAATCGAAAAGCGATTGGGAAATAATTATCAGCTCTGGAGTCGTCCTGGAAACATCGCTATGATGCATTCCTTGAATCCCTTCACTGGTATCTATTCAATGAAAAAATACAAATCGAAAGTCAAAATATTTCCGAATAAATTGAGGAATCTAAACGGCTTTCAAATGAAGGTAGGCTCCTTCAATTATCCGCCGTATGTTGAAGTCAAGCGCAACTCATCTGGTCATCCTATTTCTGTTACTGGACCAGAAGCTTCAGTTGTAAATGCTCTTTCGATGGCAATGAATTTCAAGATTTCAGAAGTTCCAGCGCAAAAAGAATGGTGGGGCCGTGTTAAGTGTCAAAACTCAAGCATATCGACTGGATTTCTCGGAAAACTTCAAAACAACGAAATTCGACTAATAACCAACCAAGGAATGCTTGCATACAATTGTCTTGTCGTACCAAGTAGAAGTACTGGTGTGTTAAGATATGACGCCTTGATACCCAATCTAAAACAAACTAACAGGTCTCTTTCACTCTCAATGAAGTGGTCTTACCTGATCGTACTTATTGTACCAATCTGGTTTGTGACTCGATGGTTGAACTTCAACACATATTACTGGTCTTTGTTAGATATATTGCAAGCAATGCTGGGATTCGCAGTTCCACGAGAACCTCAAAAATCAGCTGAAAGAATTCTCTTCGGAACCCTTTTAATGACGTTCATGGTATTCTCATCGACTCTATTTACAATATTAACAGACATTAAAATCACTGAAGAAGAAGACATGATTATTGATACATTAGAAGATTTGAACAAGTCGAATCTCGTTCCTATGATGCCGACTGTATTTTACTATTTATTGAAACCGGGAAGTTATGGCATTATGGAAGATTTGTTGAACAAGTTCAAAATTGGAGTGAGTCGTGAAACGTGTGTTGAGATGCTATTGGACCACAAGAATGTTTCTTGCATAGAGAGAGAACAAACTGCTGAGATGATGATTCCACACTATCTGGGTAAAGATGGTCAACCTTTGATGAAAATAGTCAAACAAACGTTTGGACATTATGATAAATGCATGTTATTTGAGCAGAATTCACCCTACGTCCGTGCTGCTGACAAGGTTTTAATTAAGCTATCTGAATCAGGTCTCAACAATTACTGGTATAAATCTCTAGCCCCACAGTTGTTTAAATCGGAAGAACCAATAACTAAGGAAGAGCAAGAATCTGCTATGCTGATTATTCCACTGCTCATCGTTTTAGCTACAGGATATGGACTTTCTATCACAGTTTTCGGGATCGAGTTGCTACGGGGATACATCGAGAATGTGATGTTCAAGTATATTTCAATTGTTTTATCAGGGGCTGTTCCCTAAACTAATTGCTAGAGGGTGTCCAATTAAATCCCGATCTTCAAGAATGAAAAGTTCGACTTTGGTCAATTTCAAATTTGAATCTCTCTGGGTTAAATAAGTTTGATTTCAAGACTTTCAAAATTTGTTCCAACTTATATTCAGATTTAATGTAATAGTGTTATTTGGCAGCTTACATGCACCGTATAAGACATATGTAAAAATGATAGTATGCTGATAAAAATAATAGATTCTATAACAATAAGTTACAGTTAATTTTTTTGTTTTCATATTTTTAGATTAATGTTGATTCAAACAATAAAGGATGTTCGTCTTTATAGGAACAATTTTTCCATATTCATATAAGTACTTCGTGTCGCGAAAATTTACTATGTACTGTAAAAGGTACGAGAGGAACTTCATTGCATAAGTTGAAACACCGAGTTTTTTTTCGGATTAACGGCGATGCGTTGATTTAAGCTTTAAAAAGATTCGGCGACAATCTCGGCATGCAAATTGGAGAGCTCTCCAGTGAAACTCTTTTTGCGAACTCATAAAAAACGTTGAACGTAGGTGGAAAAGTACGAGGACCACTCTGCAAAGAAAATAAAAAGTACAAATGAAATTGGTCTCCTAGCTCCCTGCAATTTCTTCCACGTTCCTAAAATTTTGACACTGAGACAACTTGGAATTACAACGCAAATCAGTCATGTCTTTGCGGAATAATTTTCAACATTGTTTTTAAAGATGATAATCCAAAATGACCTTCAGAACCTTCCACAAAGTTGATTTAAATATGTTAAGAACCTGAGCTACTCCTTACCGAATTTCTGACGCCTTTGTTGCTCTTCAGAGGAAGTTTATGACATTCGTGTGTTATTGGATTAGGTTTCTCAAAATTTTGCAAATGGAGGGCTGAACTCTTTAATTTACTCTCAGTATTCCATTTTGCAAAGTTTTTGTTGGAAAATTCGAAGTGATGAAAAAAATGAAATATTCTGGTGTTGCAATGCAAATGCATATTTCAGGCCTCGTTACAGTGACGATTCAAAGCAACCGCGTTGTACAATTCATATGTTTCATGATATGACTCACTGTCACAATGAAATCACCGATATCAATCGAGTAGTAATAACATTGATCATGGCTCATGTTGAAGGAACGAAGCACGGAGGAATTAACTTCATAATCGTTCAATAGCGTCCCTGCTTCTCTATTTTCATCGAGTTGAATATGATGTTTACGCACTAATCACTTGCAGAAAAAATAGGAAAGAGAAATTCAGTTCTACAAATGTGTAATGACTACAAAATTTTAGGAATAGTAGTAGAAGAAATATTCACTCTTGAATGAATGCGAATCTCTTGACAGTTTTAGTTCCATTATCTCTTTTGTATAAAAAGACTTGTAATTAGTTCCCGCAGACTATGCAAAATCAGTTTTATCTTGTTAATGGAGTATATTTGAGGTCTGTCAGCATGTATCGTTTTTCCTCTCTAAGAGAAGAAGTTATCGATTGATGTCTCAGCACCCCTTAGTGTTAGACGATTGCGAATATAGTTCACACCATTTTACACCCCTTCGTCCTTCCATCTCTACTCGTGCCTCATCCCTCAGCATTCGCGAGTTCACTCAGCCCAGTTTTCCTCTTTGCCCTCTCGGTCTAAGGGTGCGTTCGCATCGAGCACTCATCCCTGTAGGAAAATCCTCTCTGGGTTGAAAATGTCTGGAACACTCAAGGGCGAAAGAAAACAAAAACTCCACATTTAATCTGATATCGAGAATTAATTTCAATTCACAATAAATTCACATACCTTCACTCGAAAAGATTTCCTATTGGAAAGATTTTCAGGAATTTTAGAGGTTTTCAATAGATTTCTAAAGATTTTCAAAGAATTTCTACGAATAGCTAAGATTTCAAGAAATTTCAAGACATTGATATTTTAGTCTTTTTGGAATTTTTAGAGATTCCAAGAAGTTTCAGAGAAATTCAAAGATTTTAAGGGATTTTAAGAGATGTTAGAAATTTCAAGACGTCTTAAGGGATTTCAAAAGGGATTTTAGATGATTTAAAGAATTTCTTTCGGATTAAAAAAAATTCACAGGATATTTTAAGGGATATCTAGAAAACTCTAGAGAATAAAGGAAATTAAATTACCTTTCAAAGGATTTCATCAGATTTCGAGGAATTTTAAAGCTTTTTAAGACATTTTAAAGAATTTCGTAGAATTTCAAAAGATTTCAAGAGTTTTAAAATTATTTAAATCGATTCTTAAGATTGCTAAGGGATTCGAAAATTCTGGATTTAGAAATATTGCAAGAGATTTTAAAACAAAGTAAAATACAGGGAAAACATGGACTGAAAGTGTTTACAGCTTAAATCAGTTTTTAGGTTGAATTTAAGTTTAAGTCAGTTTTTAGTCTTGCTTTAAGTGTAAGAAGTCTTAAATTCAGCCTAAAAACAGATTTAAACTGTAAACACTTTCAGTCCTTGTTTTTTCTGTGAAAAATATTTCAAAGGATATTTAAGTGGATTAATTTCAGTATACTTGTTGTTAGTTGTAGTAATAAATCTTCAGAAATGTTTCCAGATAGTTGAGCTCGTTTTAGATCATTGGAGGTACCTATTTCTGTGTACAATTTATCCTTGACCCGTCCCATTATTGCTGTTATCATTTTGTAGCAAAGTTAATCAATCGCGAGGGAAACGACGCGATCCAAGTTATTGGACCATTTCGAGCTCGTACGGGACTAGCTCTGACTTTTGTGGTAATTTGTGTCTCTATCGAGGTAGTTTCCGACGTGCACTCTTAATTAAGTCTTTACAAGAAGCGTGCTTCGTTGACAGACGGTCGTCTGCCCTTTCCGAGGGCCCGCGATTATCATCCCCTCGTGCACACATGACTACACTAAACACACATACGTGTAAATAGAGAGATATTCGTGAACTAAACGTATTAAATAAATACAATAAATATATTAAGATTTCATAGGATTTTAAGAAATGTTAAGGAATTAAAAAAAAACTGGCCTAGTATGTTTTGTGTCCTCGAATTGCGGACAGAAAAGATAGAAAACTTATTGTGAACGGTGTCATTGGTCAGCTTGTGAGGAGCCCTTTGTACCAAATTAGCGAATTCTGGAACTTTATAAAAATCATTCTCATCTAATAAAAGTATCTAATTATTAAATTAATTTATAAAATACTTCAGTTTTACTCATTTAAAACCCCTTTTCCAACCCCCACTGCTCCCCATTTACGGGATAAAAAGTATTATAGTACAAGTTTGGAATAATGCATTACTTCAGTAGTTCGTCATTAGAGAGGATGAGCCAGCTATGCTTAATTATTGTTTTATAAAAAAATTTATTCTCCCCTCTCTAAAACTGAATCAGTTAAATTCCACTGATTTTCAGTGACTCTTTTCTCACGATTTTAATCAGTGAAAGTTCACTGAGAACCAGTCAAAAGTCACTGAAATGTTCAGTCATCTTCACTAAACTACTAAAAATTTCAGTGACTTTTCACTGATTAGAATCGTGAGAAAAGAGTCATTGAAAATAAATCAGTGGAATTTGACTGGTAATCAGTTAAATTCCCTTGATTCAAGTTTAGAGAGCCGGTATAATGACGAAACAAGCGAGACAAGAATTTTTAAATTTGTAAGTGGATAAAACAACATTTACTTTATGAAAACAAAATAATTAAATCAGTACACTGTTAAAAACAGTTGTATGAAATTTAATATCATGTGGATGGAAAAGTTTTTCTTCAACATAAAGTTTCTTTTGAGAAAAATCTGGCTGCAGAGGATTCGAAGGTACCTACTTGGGATAAGAAATTAATCTTGTAATTTTTAAAAGTAAATGGATTAATCTCACTACTCTCTCCCTGGATGCATTGACGCACATTCGTAAAGCCAGTAACGTGGTAAAAGCGGGCGGGATTGACGATGTCCTTTTTGTAGACAATCTTCAGAGTTTAATTAAGGAACTTGGCGAGTGGATGAATGCGATGAATAGGAGAGAGTCAAACGTCCCCGATATACTCCGGGATCCCACACGCTTGCTGAAAAAGCCGACATTATGTGATAGACGTACGCAAGATGAGAGTTTGTGTAGTTGGCTTCAAGAGTCACGACCCCCGTTTGTTAGAAACGAGGACCGGGCGTTGCAAACAAATAGGGTAGTGACAGGGCAAAAGAGGAAGTGACTAAAGAGAGAGAGATTCTGTTCAGGGGGAAAGAATGGAAAACAAAAAGGAGTGCGAGGTTTTAAAAATCAGAAAAAGAATGTGTTTGCGAATCTCGAAGATCCGTAAGTACAGAAAACAAGAGGAAATGTAGAATACCAACCGCTTTAGTTGTATTTATTCAAAGAAATTCAGTCTTAATTACCCGAAAAGCACTCCTCAGTATAGATTTGAATTATCATCTTTAAAAAGAAAATCGAAAATTGAGGGCCTCGATAGTATAACGTCCTATAAAATTTATTTTGCTTAGCAGCGTTGGCCCCTAGCCAGTGACAGTATCAGTTGGTTCAGGGGCCAACGCTGCCGGGCGAACGAAATTTATAGGACGATATTGCATCCAGGCCCTCAATTATTCTGCAAAAGCATGACTCACAAGTTTGATTCAGTCATTCTGGAGCCAGAAAGTATTATATTGTTTTTAATGACGAAGCGCTTTTCTATGATGATAAATAATATAGTATCTTTAACATTATCTTTAAAACCTGGGATTTTCCTTGTCGCTAATTGAAAAGTATCTGCGACGAATATAAAAAAAGGAGAGCGTTCTTTAAAGTCGACATTTGAGCGGCGCCCTCACTTCGTTTTGATCTTTGATACAAAAGATCACAGGAAGCCGCTCTTTCGCGGGAGTTTTCGATTAATGCGATCTTGAAATTGCAGCAGTCGACACGCGTCGAAGAGAGGCTTCAGCTCGATGACTTCTTGTTTTATTTTCTTTCTTTCTCTTTTTTTTTTATATTTTTTTAAATATTTTTTCTATTTCTACGACATGTACGTCAATGAACTTCATTTTTCTTTCTGTAAGGGCGTCTCGTAATTGCACCACTGCGTTTGTCGTAATTGGTGGAACTTCGGTAATTGCTCTTTGAAATTTTCTTTATGGGCTGCGCTCTTTTGTCGATTCATCGAGGCACTCCCAATTTGATTTTTAGACGACGAATCTTAAATGCAATTATGTTCCCGAGTATCGGAATATTTTATAATTATTTCTTATGTTAGTAGCAGTTTGTAAGCGAATTCAATTATCGAGTGCATCATAATTATAGATTGCATAGAACTTTTCTGCTGAGATGGAAAGTTCTGACTACTTTTAAAAACAATCTTGAATATTTTAATCTCGCATCTTAATCCTCTTACAAACTTTTTAAGTATATAAAGACGCTTGAAAAATCATTATTTTTCCCCCCGTTAACTTCTCACTCACTCTTGTTATTCCTTTTTCATTATAAAGAATTCATGGTTAGACTCTGCAAGACGAGAGTCAATAGATATATCTCTTCTAATATCGCCCAGAGAAGCTGCTGAAGCATAGAACAAATATTTCTGAACGCTTTGGTTTGATATTTAGCTTGTCTTTATTGACTGATGCGAGTTATTAATCGCTCTCAGAAATATTGTGACAAAATATTGACTTAGCTGAAAGTTATTCCTGGAAATTTCCATTCAATAACATTAATCATTATTTTTGAACTACATATCTTATATTTGTAATTAACTGTCATAAAGTCCGATTCCTCTCTTTTTTTAAAAATTCTTATACTGCGTAACTGAAAAAAATCTTGACTTAATACACAAATATAAAGAAACAAATTTCGACATATTTTTGCTCGTAATAAATAAAATTACTGGGCCTTAAAGGGCATGCATCTTTTTTTCATGATTTAAACTCGGTTATAAAAAAAGGGGGCAATGCTGTAACAAGATTTCGCGAAGGCGAAATTGATCCGACGGATTTGACTTGGATGAAAGAAAAGGGTCGGAAGTTGTGCGCAAACATAAGTTACGCCCTTCTGTATATTCCTATGGGATCGCGTTACTGTTATGGGATCTGTTATGAAGGATCTATGTAACAATGATGTGTAATGAGAACATGTGTTAAACGTTTAGAAAGCTTTATTAATGAACCTACGCTTTCGCATAAAAAGTTTCTATAAATTTAACAAAATAATTTGTTTGAAGTCATATAATTGAACGAAATGAATTTCTTACTTCAATTAACAAATTATATCAGTGATAATTTATTCGATTCAAACAAAATTATTGTTGTGGTTAAATTGCCTAAGAAGAGGATTTTTTATAATGGAGAAAGTGATACCAAAAACAATTAATTAATAGCAATAAATGCTATGTATAATAATTAAGTCAGCAGTTTCCTAATCTTGTTCGTTCGTTGAATTAATTGTAAGATTTCTTAATTACGAGATACCCTTAAGAAATACCTATAAGCACAATAGCATTCGAGATGCTGATGTGGTTTTGTGACGTTGAGTAATGGTAGGATAGTGACATAACTCAACATGAGTCAACGCAAACTATTAATTGCGGAAATGAACCTCTCATCAACCCACTTCTCACCTCTTTCTATTTAAAGGAAACTAGCATTCATGATATTAAATAACACTATTAAGTTCCTCGTAATTTACTCAAGTTGTCATATTTACAATGACTTATCAAGTCCGCATTGTTACTTCAGAAAAATGGATATTTACAATTATAAAAATGATTCCGTTTTTCACTCAATTAGCATTAGCATATTTTACAAAAAAATTTTCCTTTTAGAGTACAATATTCGTGAATTTTCTCTTCGAATTAAATTTTCTCTATATATTATATTGTAAAAGTACTGTGAAAGAAAAAGTATTAATTACCTTTGTCTAATCTTACAAAATTTCATTTCCAAAAAAAGTCTTTTCATAATAATTTTTTTTATTTAAAAATTTTTAGGACCAGAAAAACGCATTTTAGTACTTTTTATTTAATTTTACAAATTTGTTATTCGATATATTAATTATAACAAAAAGAATATTATGTTATCTTGCAGAGATAAAAGCGCCGGTAAGGTAGAGAATGGATAACTATTATAATGACCTTAATTTTAACAAATTGTTTCAGTTTAAGACGGGGACCAGGAGCTAACGTGCAAGATGCGAGTGGTTACACTGCACTTCATCATGCAGCTCTAAATGGTCACAGGTACGTTCATTCCCATTCATTTTATAAAAAAAAAATTTTACACTGGAATTTTTACGATTTTTAACCAAATTGAGGCCTTAAAAATGGAGCTATTATAAAACTCAACATACCAGATTGAATTCCTATTTTTAATTATTGAATGTTTCAAATTGAAGATTTTAAACTCAATGACTTAAAATTAAAGCTTTTTCTTAATTTAAATTTTATTGAAAATATTGTAAGTTTATAATGTACAATAATTTAATTTCAGAGAACTAAATAAAATTTTTCAAGTTTTTATAATGCAAAAAATTGTAAAGAATTCAAAATTGAAATTAAATTGAATTAATTTAAATTTTGAAGTTAAAATTATCTTAAATAATTTTTTGAAATATTTTTACTTCACTTTTAAAATATTGAGAAATCCATTAAAATCTTTTGAGTCTCTTAAAAATATGTATCTTAAATTGAATTTGTAATTTTTCCAGGGAGGTGGTGAAATTGTTGCTTCAGTACGAAGCTTCAACGAACGTTGTGGACTCAAAAGGTTCATCGCCACTTCACTTAGCGGCTTGGGCAGGCGACGCTGAAATCGTGAGACTAATTTTGAGCCAGGGTCCTTCCGTACCCAAAGTTAACCTGGCGGTAAGTAATTCCCCCGTTAGAACTCTGGTGGCTGCAAACTTCTACTCGAAAGTTTTTGTCAGCCACCGGGGCGTTCTTACGTAAAAATTAAAACGCTCTTGAAACGCTGCTTCTATTTTACACAAAACAACCTCTCGGCACGAATGAATTTATTCTGAGCACCCCTTTAGAAGATTTAGTTTTGGCCCACTTGTAAAACTAATTTCTTCGAGTGTGGAATAAAATGACGGTTATAAATATAAAGCCGAGCATTAGTTGAATGAAAAGTAAATTCAAGAATGATTTCAAACAATTTAAACATTTTTTACCTGAATTTTAAGTAAATGTTTTTAGATTTTAAGGGGTTTCAAGGTTTTAAAACAATCCTAAAAGATTCAACAAGATTTAAAAGATGAAAATTTTAAAATTTCGAGTTTAGACATCAAATTCCCCATTTTTTGAAAAAAATAATTAAAATAAAATATTTTTTTGCTCTATAGACATACTTTTAGTTCATACGAGAAAAGTGTTAAAGAGCGAAAAAAGACCTAATTATAATTTTTGTTGAGTAAAATAAGGAAATCTAATTTGGTTTCAACGCCTTTAACCTTTCGTAATAAATGCTTGAAAATATTTTCAGAATATTTTTAAATTTTCGATCATGAATTTTATAAGAAAATTAATGATATTTCTGTTTTTCTGGTGTTTCTAGACAAAAGATAACGAGACGGCTTTGCACTGTGCTGCACAATATGGACATACGGAAGTTGTGTCACAGCTGTTGCAGTACGGATGCGACCCCAGCATCCGCAACAGCCGCGGAGAGTCTGCCCTCGACTTGGCCGCTCAGTATGGAAGGTAAATATACTGTATACTGCATACATATATAATAATGATAATAATAATAATGGCTGAATCCATTTTAAATTTCTACATAATTTTGATTATGTCTAACAATAATATATTTTTTTTAAATCACCTGAAATATTTCAATCTGTTTAAGTACCCAATTAAAAATGTCTTAAGAACCTTATTTTTACAAGTGAGAAAAATTCGGGAATTGTATATATTATATGGATATATAACTTTTTTGGTCAAGAGTCTCTTGAGAGGAGAAACTCATTTTTCTATCGCTTTCAGATTGGAGACAGTCGAATTATTGGTTCGAACGCATCCTGAACTTATTTCGTCGCTGAGGAGCTCTTCTTCATCTTTGATCTTTCCTCATACTCCACTCCACTTGGCTTCTCGCAATGGTCATAGGTGAGAAAGAAACAAAAATAATTTTGAAAATTTTGCAATATTATTGATTAAAAAATTTCGTCTAGTATTAATTTTAGTTGATTTAAATTCGAGAAAGTATTTTCAAGTTATTTCGAAAGTTATCGTGATATTTTAAAGAATTTAAAGGGATTCCTACGAATTTTAAGTGATTCGAAAGTTTTTCGTGAAAGTTTTAAAAATTTCAATAGCATTATTATTGAAACCTTATTCACAGTTTTAATACTTTTCTGTCAGGAAAATTGAAAAATTTTATCTTGTGGCCACCCTGGGAATATTATTTAGAAAATGGTAAAATTTGAAGATGAAGGTAAAATGTATTAAAGTGGGAGCATTTGAAATAAAATTTGGTAGTAATTGGATAGGAGCTAGAAGTACACGTAGATTTTATTTGGTTAAGCTGATCCAATGATCGACAGCGACATATTGACGGCACTTTCGGGCTTTGGTCCACACGTTCACCTGGCAGCGACCGCCAATTTCATTTTATATTGTGCTACAAATTTCGAGGTAGTTGCTAAATTAGCTCCAATTTGTGCTGAAACGCCAACCTCCGTGCCAAATTAAACACGAAAAGTAAACAAACACCTGCTTGTTTTAGCAACGTGTCGAAAATGACTATGTAACAGAAAGGGTAATGGCGAATGAAAAGGAATCACAGAAATAAAAAAAAAAGATAAATTCCGAAATCGTATAGTTATCAAAACAGCATTTACAAATAAGAAAACTGTAAAAATTTATGATAATAAATACGGAAAATTTTTATTAGCAAACTTGTAATATATTTAGTTATTAATTATTAAAATATTTATTTATTCAGTCATAAACATTTCAATAATAGTCCAGGCAGCACGTCATAAAAAAGCATTATTTTCCGTAATAATTCCCAGACGCAATTTTTTTTTTTTTGAAATAGCTTCTGAATGGGGTCCTGAATGACCCTTAAAAATGTGTGCCGTGGATCGATTGCCAAAGGGTATTTTCTTTAAAAAAGAATTTTCAAAAATAAAGTTTGCGTGGACGGACGATTTCCATTGCGTTGTACAAAAAAAAGTTCAAATTAAAAAAGTTAATGTGCAAAATTCTAAGAAAAACAAAAAAAAGCGAACTTTCTATCTCTAATAGGTTTCGAGTTACAGTCATTTCAAAAAACCACTTTTTTCTGAATTTCGTCGAAAAATCACTATTTTTTGTGCAACATTATCTGTACCAACGAACCTAATGATTTTATGAAAAAATTTTCTACAGATGAGTGAAATTTCATGTATTTATCTTTAATTTGCCGTAAAGGACAAAGTTCTAACCCTTATAGGTCAAAAGTTATGACTTCACAAAGTGGGCCACTTTTGAGTTTTCTTGTAACAGGGTGTTCTATGGGAAAATTATAATAGTGATGCCAGAGAATAAAATAAAGTAAACAAAATTATGCGTCTATTAAAAAAAAAAGGATCTTCTGGTGCCAGTAGTACGTGATTTATGATCTCTCAAAAACTCCCTTTTTTTTGCATTTTTTCACTAAAATTCGAAAAATTGGGACTTTTAAATATACCTCGTTTCTTTTTAATCTGCGGACGAAACGCAGAGGAAAGAAATTAGAATAGACTCAATTCTGCGTAAAATGAAAAAAAGAGGATATCTTAGCTCTAATAGGTCACCTTTCTTACATATAATCATCTGAGTGCACCATGAGGGGCAAGTTTATGCTACTTTCGTCCATTTCCGAATTAAAACAATGCTAATTCTGCTTCCGACAATTTTACAAAAACGTTAGTAACATGCCTCGTCCCTAAGTAAATTCATTCAGGCTGCTATTAAACTATTTTGAGTCCATTTATGACATCAGATATTTCCTCGCGAATACATATTTGAAGGTTGAAAATGGTCAGACGCAGACTGGGTTGGAGGGAGGAAGGAGAGATGATGGTTACATAATCCAGTCTGTCGATATACGTCCGACGATCCAACTCACGAGTTCGATACAGACCTCTATTCGTATTCCATTGAATCCGGCTCTATAATGAAACCACGCAATGTATCCGATCGCATCAGGCCCACCAGTCCAACATCAAGCTCATCTTCACGGATCGCTGAGCGGCTCTCGATTAGCAAAATCGTATCAACCACTGACGACCACCAAGATTTCGATACCGAAGCGGAAAGCCAATCGGGACCCGACACTTAAGTAATGAGCTTTGGCGGATTGAAGAATCTTTAACCGCCTCGATCCACAAGTTAAAAAAACACTTAAGGGTGTTGGAGCCAAGTTACAATCTAAAAACTCGATTTCTTTATTTAATATAACAAATATTAAAATTGAAATTTTTCCCTCTGTAGAATTAACACTTGGTTCCAACGCCCTTAATTAACATTTTTTTTTTTTGACGAAAATGAGATTTTTAAACCTATTGATTCGCAAAAGAAGACTGCGTCTGTCTACGCAAACGGGAATTCTAAACAACAATATTTCGATCTTCACCTTTTGGATCGATCTTGGCAGAATCGAATCGAGATCGAATATCCCTGGTATGAAAAGCAAAAACCGAATAAAACTATTAATCTCTGAGAAGCAATAAAGAATAGTCCCTCCATTCGCAGCTTTTAGCATCAGTGTCGTTCTAAACATTACGGGTATAATCTGCGTGGTAAGCCTTTAAAACAATCGGACTCTCAATTGAAATCCGGCAAATCGAAATCGCCGCGAAACGCCAGGTTACGTTGTAATCGGGTATAACGTCGGATTTTTATATGCTAGTCTGGAGCAGTCTAGTAATCGTTTTAACAACGCTTCACTTATAATGCGATCGCATCGCGATACAGTTGAGTGGGTACTATAGCGTTGCAGTGCATTTTGGACATCGTGGTTTACCCTACCCCTCCTTCTCCATATTCCTGGCATTTCCCGCAATGTCGGTAGCTGACATTTTATCGCTTGAATTTTGGTTAAATAACACTCGAGAATAGTTTCGGAGTTGCACGTGGATTCAGCCGTACGGGTGCGAAAGGACTCGCGCAATGGTTGGCTAATTCAGCTGATGCTATGTTGATGCTGATGCTGATTCTGACGCTGGACGGTGAAGAGGAGGGTAATGTCAATTATCGGATTCAATATCGCTGCTCTCGGTAAGCCAGTACAAATACCCCTATGGTACGGTAATAACAACATAGACGCATTCGAATCCGATCCCGAATCCAATCCCATACATCAGGGCTGCCATTGCAATTGTCGTTGTTCCGTTCTTGCTGTTCATACCATGCCAATGCCAAGCTATATGATTCCACGTCGCCTGATGTTCTGCGAATTGTCAGCATTCAACCTAAAATAATTGCTGATGAAATTAAGGATAAGCGATCTTCAAAAAGAAGAGTTGATTCTGAAAGATCGATTTTGAAATGTTCAATTCGATTTAATTGATTAATAATTGGATAAAAAGGTGATTTTTTAATCGATCTTGGATGTACTTCCGAAAGTACAATGCTTCAATTTTATTGAAACTCCGTAAAATTGCTAATATGTAAAATTTAAAAAAATGCTTCAAACGAAAGTTATAGATTTCCCTTTGCCATGATTTCTTAAATTTCTTAGAATCTTTTTAAATCTTGCGAAATCCCTTCAAATTGAAAATATCTTTGAATTGAAAACATTTTATTTTGTTAATTCCAAAAGAAAACGTTTAAACCTATTTTTAATTCATATAATTTTCATTTTAAAATCTCTTGAAAATAAAGTTCTGGAAAAGTAAAATTCTCAAATCGATGAAATTATCTACTTTTGCAGAGCTGTTGTTGAGGTGCTGCTCGCGGCAGGAGTGGATGTCAACACCAGAACTTCCGCCGGAACTGCCATGCATGAAGCTGCCCTATGTGGAAAAATGGAAGTGGTACGAGCGCTTTTGGATCGAGGTGTGGATCTTGGCATTAGAGACTCGCGGCAAAACACAGTCTTGGATTTATTAGGTCAATTTCCACCACATGTGACACAGGACATCACGACCGTGATAAAAAGTACGATATATCAATACATATGTGCAGTGAGATTATTCCATGAATTTTAGATAATATATTTTCTAGATATTGCATAAACTTCTGAAAAATTTTGATTTATTGATTTATTAAAATGTTTATTCGATTAATTATCACACTGGAATCAATTTATTAATTAATTACATATTTCTATTTTTTTTAATTCACCTTTTCACCTTTTTTAATGACAATAGGTACTGTGATGACTTATACGTAATTTTTTTTTCCTTAAGATGCGCAAACAATAGATTATTAACTGAGGCTGCCAATTGAATGGGAAAAGTCAATAGGATTTCTGTTTGTGTTTCAGAACACCGAGCTTCGTCGGGGATGGAAAGCGATGCTGACAGCGAGAATTTGCCGCCAATTCCGGTGCAGGGTGGCGATTCATTGGGCAGCCCCTACGAAAATGTTCGCCCGGGAGACGACCTTTCCCCAGCGGAAGGGACATCGCCCACTCAATGGCAATTTTATCACAAACCTCGAGACGATGATCGTCGAGTTTCCGGTACTTCCGCCGCCTCTTTGTAAGTACTTTTCATACTTTTTTCAACTTTCCCCAACATCTTGCTAGTCTTTTGTACGCTCTCTGCTGCTGCCTTATTTATTGACTTTCGATACCAATGATTTACTGAATTTTCTACACTACAATTTCTACTAATCTTGAAAGGTAAGTAGAGTGCTAAAAATTCTTGAAATTTAAAAAAATTTCAAGAGATATTTTTGGTTCTTAAAATATTTTGTGTTTGAAAGGATTTCGTTGAATTTTAAGCGAATTCTTAGTTTTTGTTGAATGTTGAGGGTGGTTTTAATAAAGATGTTAAGGGATACACTTTAAATACTATGATAAACTTTATTAATATTAAATCTACATATTGAAGAGCAACACTACACGTCCTCTTACTTAAGAGACAGAAATCAAAGAGCGGTGTATGATCGACGTTCCGCTCGTGGACACCTCTTACACAGTGATTCTCAACTCATTCAATAATATCCAATCATATTCACTTTAAAGATAAATTTACTTACAATTCAACACGCCTCCTTAAATTTATCTTAAATTCATGTATTCTTTAAATTTTTCAAATTTTGTTCTTCCTAAACTCTTAGTAAAAATGTCTGCTGGATTTTCTTCTGATTCTATTTTTCTTACTTCTATTTCTCCATTTAAATAACTCTCATTTACAAAATGGAAATGTGTTTCTATATACTTGGACT
>UCOH01012213.1:0-101191 GCA_900474275.1 Synergus japonicus
GCCAATTCATTAGACGAAATATCGTATATTGTATAAGTTTGTAAATATTTCTTAAAATTCCTTAAAATTATTTGAAATTCTGATTCTTGATATAGCTTCTTCTTCTTGAAGAAGTTTTGAGTCGTACCTCTGTCATGAATCATAACAAAATTGTGTGTAGAAAATACGACCACTGAGAACTCGAAAACCATCAGCTAGATTGCTAATTTTATAGAAATTTTCAGATAATCCCAATAGAAGAAATTGTGAAGTTTAAGAAATTTAAAAATATCAGACATTTTTTTGAGGACCCAAAGGTTTGAAATATTCTCAGAAGTTGAGACTTATTCTAAATATTTTGCGGCACGTATTTTGTTGAATGTACGCCTGATATCTCGCACTTTCATTTCCTAAATTTAAAATATTTATTTAAAATCGTTATATATTTTGTAATGAATTATTATTAGGTTATTTTTGGAGTTGAAATTTACTCTGTATTTTCCTCATAATTATGAAAATTAAATAAGCGTTGAAGGTCAAATAAGATGTTACAGCTTTAAAGTTAAAACCTTTCAACCCTCAGAAATAACTGAAATTTCAGTATCTAATCCAGAAAACAATAAAATGATAACATCAAAATTATAAGGAGGAAACATTTCAAATTTGAATAAATTTAAAATAAATTATGAATGATTATGCAAAAAATAAATTGAAATTAATTAAAGATAAAGTAAATTAAGTGATGCATTATTTCTTATGTTTTCTATCGATTATTTTTGAAATGTTGATTACAGAATTGGTGAAGGTAAAACAACAATGTTAAAGTCTAGAAAACGCAAACATGATGAAAGGCCTGAAAGGCGTAAAAGGCCTGAAAGGCGTGAAAGGCCTGAAATCTGTGAAAGGCCTGAAAAGCGTGAAAGGCGCGAAAGGTACATATATTTAATATATCATAACAGAAATACTTATTAAGCAAAGCTTCAATTAAAAATGTAATGTTATTAATACCTGTTCTAGAAATCAGAATTTCAAAATATTTTTGTAATTAAAATAACTTGTATGGGCAATATTCTACCTGATTTTTTATCTCCTGTTTATGTGTGCGTCTGACTGCATTAGCGATATTTAACTTTAGATATCTTTGCGAAACCACCCTTGTATGTACCGAATAGTCAGTAGACGAGTGTAAAATAAATAAAAAATTTAATTGCTGATGAGGTGTCATTATCATCATTCTACTCAATGAAAATATATTTTTGTTTTTATTTTATAGAAATTTGGAAGTGACAGTCATGGATACGTTGAAACTCTCGTATGCGGATGCTATCAACTACTTTGTGCAAAATATACCAGTAGGTTTTATTCCATAGCTTTATTTTTTACAGAAAACAATTTTACAAGCCATTTTAAATATTTAATTCTCTCTTTTCAGGTTGGACAAGTTAAAGTCGAATTTGATAAGAAATGGATATGGAGTACTGGTAAATTGTACATTTATTCAGATTTAGACGCAGTCGAGAATATTGTTAAAACCCCTACTTTGAGGATAAATGGAGCGGAGGTAATATAGGTATATTTCTTTTCAATTGAACAGTTTTTTTATTTAATGAGTAATTATCTCAAAAATTATTTTATTTCATTAACTTTTCAATTAAGTTCTATAGTTATTTTGCAGGTTTTCATCGCAAAATGTAATGGATCTTATTGGATTACTCAAGATATGGACAGATTGTATAGGTATATATTTTATATATTATAATATAATGTACTTTATATTTAGAAATATTTTTATAAATAAAATAACTTATCTGGCAATTCAGTTTGCATACATGAATTTCATCTTTGATACGGTGACTGCAGTCTACTCAATCAAAATATATTTTTGTTGTTATTTTATAGAACTGTTGAACTGAAAACCAATATTGAAGTGACGTCCGAACTGAAGTATACGGATATTATTGAACACTTTGTTAATCTTGCTATAGAAGTAGGTTTTATTCCATTGCTTATACGCTTAACATAAAACAATTTGAGAAACCATTTTCAATAGTTAATTCTCCGTTTTCAGATGCAAAATTTCACTGTTTATTTTGATTTTACAAAAAACTGGAATGGATCTTTATCAATCACATTTGCCTCACAAGAAATTGCCACTGATTTGGTTAGAATACCGGTATGGACTTTCAAAGAACGCACGGTAATATTTATTTTTTTTTACTATAAATTTTTTTCCATTTATTGAATAATTATCTAAAAAATTATTTGATTTTATTAATTTATTTTGCAGATTATTGTGTACCAAAGGGTAGTTTATAATAGATTCCAGAGGTGATTATTTTACATACTGTAAATAACATACTTAACAAAGCTTCAATTAAACATTTATTATTAATATCTGTTCTAGAAATCAGAATTTCAAAATATTTTTTATATAAATTAATTTAATTATTGATGAGATGTCATTGTCATCATTCTACTCAAAGAAAATATATTTTTGTTTTATTCTATAGAACTTTGAAAGTGACAACCCAGAATCCGTCCGATATCATTGTTCAGGATATGAGAGAACACTTTTCCAGATATGGAGTGGTAGGTTTTATGCCTTTGCTTTATTTTTTACATAAAACAATTTTAAAAGGCATTTTCAATATTTAAGTCTCTTTTCAGCTCGACGATGTTTTGAAAGCGTGGACAATGGAGGGTACACCTCTCGTCGTAACTTTTAGATCACCGGAACCTGTGCAGGAACTGTTAAAAAACCCCACATTTTCCATCAGAAATTCTGAAACGGTACTGTCTATTTTTTTAATTAAAAATTTTTCTTTCATTGTTTTGCCTATGAAGATTCTATACTTATAATTACTTATAAAGACTTTAGTGAGTAATTATCTCCAAAAGTATTCAATTTGTTTACATAAATTCCAATTTTATTAATTTTTAGTTTACCTTGTAAAAAAGTAAAATTTAAAAGTATTGTTTCACATTCACGATTTGTTTCCATGAATTCTGTTATATGTCAGTTGCACATTGGAGGTTGGCCGAAAACGTTTAAATGCGATACATTTAATTCTTGAATGCGTTTGAATACAAAGGATAACATTTGTTGCTCGCTCTGATTTATAATGCGATATATCACATTCGTTTTAATGCTTTCTAATGCGACCGAATGAGAGAAAAGTTTTTCATTAAATGAAATCTTAATTTTAAATCGAAGGTCGCATTGCTTTGAATACTTTTGAAAGTGAAAGAATGAGATGCAAAACACAAAATAGAATTAAGTCGCATTAAATCTAATGAAATCGCATTAAAAATTTAAGATTTTTCATTCTGACGTTTCTTACAGAATGAGAATGTGCAGGTTTCCATATCAATGTGTGAAATTGCCGCTCAATATTTAAGAGATTTGCCTACACTGGAGTAAGTTGTTGATTGTCTGCATAATTGCAATATCATTAATCTCTTGCTATTTTCCTATCTTTGTATCATCTGCAACAGTAACTGAATTTGCATTGTATTCAAAATAGATATAGAATAAGAATTTTTACGTAGGTATTTCTCTCTGTTTGTGAAAATATGTAAAACTCGAGAAATATCGCTATTTGCTTATCAATGTTGAACATAAATTGCAAAATAGCAATTTGTGTTACAATTTATTATATTTAAGTTGTAATAAATGCTATACATAGTACAGAATTTGTTCTTTTTTCCAATATCCCATAATTTAATAAGTTTTACTAAATTATAATTAAGTAAGATTTCGAACTGACACTTATTCTTTTCAAATGAATAATCACCTTTTTTAATTTCATCCACAAGTTGACATTTTACAAACCGATTTCCTGTTGGAACGTACTCTTGGAAAGAGTACTCGCAATTTTAGGAAAAGAATCAAGATTGATGACACTATTACTGCTGTAAACTTTGCCTGCCCTTTTGACGCTATAATTTAATTTTTTAATCACTTTTTTTTAAATCAAAACTGTTCAGAAAAAACTTAGAAAACGCGTCTGACAATCGTGGAATTATCTACTTCGAAGTTAAAATTCAAATAATTGCCGCCTTAAGAGTCACGTGACACCATACTGCTGTCAATTACTGCCAAAAACTGACAACAATATTCTGCGCCAACAGCTGCGCAGGGATTCTAATCAGTGCTCCACAGTGCTCTCAAATTTAGCTCCATGCGCGCGCAGCGTGTTATGGCTTCCCACTGAAGAAATTCTGCCATTGACTGTAATGTGGTGCGTGATTCAATATCGAAATAAATCAGCCAATAGCAGAATTTCTCCAGTCAGTGACACCAACACACGGTGCACGCGCAGTTTCGCGCAGGGAGCCAACTTTGAGAGTACTGATTTTCTAACCTAAAATTCGTCGCGTGGCATGTGTTAACAATTGCAACAAAAGTATAGAAGTTGTAAACCCGGCAAAATTATAATATTTTTATTATATTAAACATCTTGTTGAAACTGCATTGTTTTTCTCTTCAAATCATTATAAAAAGAGAATATCATGAGTTTGTTTGTGATAAACAGGTAAGAACAACAAATAATTGGGTTTATTCATTTTTATGAGTTTATTGTAAATCAAATCCTTATGATCTTATTTGTTCTTCAAGTACGATTATATCTACTGTAACCTTACGAAAAAATATTTGAGGAGAGTCATTGTAGGATAATATGTAAAGAAATAAATAATATTAAAATACTGATGATTTTCCTGTAATTAATATTCTATAAATGCGAAAAAATTATGGATAATTTGGTATAGGAAAATCATTACAGCCATTATAGGCATCTACTGGTTTTCCCATACTTTTTTTTTCGTTTCAAAGTATAGGAGGTATTTTTTATTACGTTTTCAAAGCTTATTGTTCTAAATTTACATTTCTTCTTTATTCTATTTATTATTCATTTGTTTATTATATTGGAAATTAAAATTTAGCTAACTTTAAAACTTTTCAATATGCAAATTTTATTTTTTGCGATGAAACATACATCTATTTTCGGTTTGCAGTTGTAAATATAAAGTTTTACTATAAATGATTTCAATTAAATCATTGCTTGAATTCCGAATTAGGTATGATGAAGAACAGGAGGATAAGAAACTGAATACTCAAGAAAATCATCTTCTGCAACTGCAGAAGAAAATTGAAGAGCGAAAACGACAAAAAGAACTTGGAGCTGCTGCACAAAGTGCAAAAGAGTCCTTAGAAACTGAAAAGGCACCAAAAAGCAAAAAACGCAAGAAGGGAAAAAACAAAAATAAATGTGAATTAAATGAAACCCAAAATTCATCAAGTTTAGAAGAAATAGGAGACGATACTCTTGTGGATTTAGATTTATCTAAAAATTTCACATATGGAGAAGGAATTAAAAAAAATAAAAGAAAAAAAGGACAAGATAAAGATGAAGACTCTTTTATGGAAATATATGGTAAAGATAAAACTGCTGAAGAAGTAGAATGTTTTCAAAATGATTCAGGATGTGTTCCTAAAATAAAAAAATTAGGAAAAAGGAAAAAAACTGAAGATGTGAAAGAACAATTTAATGAAGAATCTAGAATGGAAGAGGACGAAAATGAAAATCTGCAGCTAGATATAACAGAAGATAAATTGAATAAATCAACTAAGAAGAAGAAAAAGCAGGAGAGAATACATGAAGAAAGTATGAATATCTCAACGGAAGGCTTAGGTCACGCACCGTTTGATGATTCTATGGAGAAAGGGTTGGATTTCACAATTTTAAAAACTGGCAAGCAGATGAAGGGAGAAATAGTCAAAAGAGTTTTACCAGATTGGCTAGCAAAACCGGAAGTTGTATCTTTGGATTTAAATAGTGGACCTTCTCTTGATGAAGTTTTAGAAAAAGGCCAGTTGGATATGAAGATCATCGAAATTCTAAAGAATCAAGGTTTTGATAAACTTTTCCCAATTCAGGCTGAATTATTGTCTTGGTTATTAAAATGTAACGAGCACAGGAAAAAAAAATTTTGGCCTAGGGATACTTGTGTTTCTGCTCCCACCGGAAGTGGTAATTTTCTTAGTTACTTTTTAAATAGTATCTTTCATTTTAAAGTAGCAAATATATTTACAAGTATAAAAAACATTAAAAATATTTCTGTTAAATTTTAATGACATGCTTTATTTATTTTCAGGTAAAACATTGGCTTATGTGCTTCCTATCGTGGAAATACTGAAAACTAGATTTATAAGAAAAATTCGTTGTTTGATTGTATTACCTGTGCAGGAATTAGCAGCGCAGGTGTTTAAAGTAATACAAAAGTATGCAAGTCATTCAACTTTTGAACACACTCGATTGAAAGTTGGATTAGTTTCGGGAGCTGCTTCGTTTGAAAAAGAGCAAGAAGCACTTGTATTTAAGGGTAATTTCTATTTTCTATTTATATTTATAAATTAAGAGAAAGTGGCATGGCTATTTTCAAAATTAATAGCTTAATTACCCTCTTCTTCTAACTTTTTTTAGATCACAGGGGGAATTTTGTAAATCGAGTTGATATTCTCGTAGCAACACCTCGTCGTTTAATAGATCACATACACAGAACGGCTGGTTTTTCTTTAAACGATCTTCAATTCGTGGTAATTGATGAAGCAGACCGAGAAACGTTTGATTGGCTTCAGTATCTTCCAGCACCTCATTCCAAATCATCGGTTTTTACTCTTGATAACTTGCTAAACAAGTAAATAATTATTAAAAATGTACTTTTTTTCATTCATAATCAATTTGATTTATTCTCTTATTAAGATTTATTAACTTATTAAACTTTTTGATTTACAGCCCAATTCCAGCTCAGAAATTATTATTCAGTGCAACCTTGTCTCAAGATCCTGAGAAATTGAGTAGATTAGAATTATTACATCCCATTTTATACACGTCAGCTATAGTAAAGGGCAGAGACGACGACGTAAATTTGGATGAAGAATTTACTGCCTATAGGAAGGAGGAAGGTGATGCTGAACAATATAGTAGACCAAATGAATTAACGATAAGAACAATTGAATGTGCAGAAGAACAAAAACCAGTTGCCCTTTACGATCTCTTGTCGAAAATGGACTTTTTGAAGGATAAAATTTTAATTTTTACGAACTCGTGTAACTCTGCTCACCGTCTCACTCTTCTTGTGATATCACTTTTAAAAGACAAAAAGGACCTTGTAGCGGAATTTTCAGGACAAATGAATTCGAAAAGAAGGGAGCAGGCGTATCAAAAGTTCTTGCAGGGAGAGATTCGGATGTAAGTATAATCGTTTAAATATTCTTTCAAATAATTATTTAGATGTTTGTTTTATTAGATTTTTACATTAAGGATTTAAATCTATTTTCCTGCTTAATAGAAATTTGAATTAATTTTTTTTTCAACTAGATTGATTTGTTCGGACGTCTTGGCTCGAGGAGTGGACATTCCTGGAATAAAATTGGTAATATCCTATGATCTTCCAAAGCACATGAAGGCGTTTATTCATAGAGCAGGTCGGACTGCACGAGCTGGAGTCCCAGGCACAGCTGTTTTCCTCCTCATACCTAGGCAGGTTTCGGTTTTTAAAAAGCTTTTCACAGATGTCAAGAGCCCGGTGCCAAAAATCGACGTAGAAGATTTTACATCTTTAGCTATAGAAATTGACTTTGACACTCACGTAGAGAACCTAAAAGAGTCTCTTGAAAAAGAACGCATGGAAATTTTAAAGAGAAGAAAATCTGGCAACAGATTTGGATTCCGAAAGAAAATGTGAGTTGGTTTTCTTTTTAGATAATTTTTTATTGCACAAGAGATTTTGCAAATAATGTATTGAATGATAGAATGAAAGCTAGATTATTTAAGAGATATTTTAAGAGATTATTTAAGACACGTTAAATAATAATATTATGTATTTTAAATGAAAGATTTTCTAATAATCAGTTTCTGCTGGTAAAGTACAAAACTTAAATAATTTGAGTGTCATTTAAATAGTTGTAAATATAGTTTCCTAAGAAAATCAACGTTTAGGAAGTGTAAAATTAAGATGGATAATAATATTTAATTTAACATCGATAATAACATTTTATTGTCTGAAGTTAATATAGTACATCGCCTTCAGCTTCATAATTCATATCCTTTAACTGTAAATTAGGTGCTAAATTATTCTGATAATTTCCGTTTTATCCGCAATAAATATTTGCAATGGGCACTGCACTTTATAAAAAGTAAATGACTTAGTTTGATAACGAATCTAAGCGCCAATTTTAACTTCATTTTTCAAAAATTCTTAAGAATGGATAACCTTCTTGAAAATTAAAATTATAATAATTGTTTATTTTTTAATTGAAACTTCAAATATTATTGAAGTACTCTAATTGAAACCCATTTTGATTTCAAATGAGAAAATTGAGTTCTTGAGACAAATAACACGTATAAATAAAATGTATATTTAATAATAATTTTAAATTACTCAGGATTTTCCATTCTTAATTTCAATATTCCTATTAAACAAGAAGTAAAGAAAGTAAATTTTGGATTGTCTGCGTCTTAATATTCGTTGTATTACAGAGAAATGTAACCAGCAAAATTTTCGTGCAAGTTACTTATTTATACAGATTAGATTTTTTGAATCTCATTTCCAAATTTGCTTTCTATTCAGATCAATAAGTTTCTGAATTCGGGTGAACATATCGCCTTAGGATATAATTTTCACATGAAGGAAGTTTCGTTTCTTAACTTCTTATCTTTCATTGCTTAACAGATAAGTCTAATATCGAGTCTCTTAATGTCGCATATAAAATCTATCCTTCTGTATTATAATTTCATGAGTGTACAATCCATTGGTTACAATTATAAACGAATTTCACACTCAAATCTGACGATATTTACATGGATTGGCCAGGAAGAGTGTGAGAGTGTATTTACATACTTAAAACGTGGTCCTATAATGATCATATGTGTCGTTGGGATGCATATGCCTTACCTGCAAATTTTTATTATTTATTTGGTGAAATTAAAAATTTTAAATTTATTTTAAACTTCTTTACTTGGGTCATTGTTGGAATTTTTAAGGGAATTTCAAGCTTTTTCTACCTGTCTTTATAACTTTATTACAATAACTAAAAAAAAAAAACTTTATAGGAAATTTTTTTTTCAGAACGAAAACATTTTTTAATAAATATTCATTCTCCATGCATTTTTTCTCTCACTGATTCAATTTAATTATTTACAGCATTAAATATATTCCACAAGAAATTTATTTGAACAATATTTCGATATTTAATTACGCACCATATTTCCAAAAGCTTAATAATTAAGTGCAGTTCTAATTATTAATTTACCGAAATTTATTAGTTTGTTTTATTAAATTAAAAGTTTCTGTTTTACAAAAATGAATTAAATATTAAAATATGACTTGAATATTAAAATGCATCTTGGAGAACATCGTAGATTAAAAATGCATTTACAGGCCATTCTCTTAGTGTTTAGTAATGTCTTGAAGTTGAATAAAATTCTTGTAACAGTGTGGTTCTGTTTATGATATTTATTGTCGCAGTTCTGACTCGTTAAGGAGTAGTACCTATTTCAATTATATTGATGGAACGATCCTAGAAAAGAATTAAATCTTGATTTTCTGTTACTTCTCTTCAGAAAAATCGTTTAAATATTTTTAAAGTTCAATAACTAATCAAAGAATGGTTGTGTCATTGTTTGAAGTAAAAAAATTGATAATTAATGAAGATTTTTTTAAGTATTTGGTGACAATAAGTTTAAATTTCTCTGTATAATTACATTTCTACAGAGAAACTCTGATACGATTTATAAATTTGATAACTGTTGATATGCTTTACAACGTTTTCAATCATTATAAAAATTTTCGAAAGGGTTATGAAATATTTTACAGAAATGATTGTACAAAAATACTTTTAAAGAAACGTGATTACAGAGAGATGATAAAATAGATTGAAAGTATTTTTTAAACTTATTAAAAAGTTTAAATATTATTTACACAATGAAGAATATTTTTAATCCATTGTTTCTTAAACTGATAGGTACTTTTATTTAAAGCGTATAATCCTCTTTATTATTTACAAATTCGTTCAATGGAATAAACATTTTTTCGATTATTCACCTATGTCCAAGCGAATTATACAAATTATTAAAAAAAAAAAGATAAGTGGGTCTAAAGTTAACTTTAATTATTTTTTATTTATGTGATTTAAATATCTGTACATTCAAAAAAGATGAGTTTAACCACGTTTATCCGAACCATTTTATTGCAATTTTGTGATAATAGAGCAGGAAGTAATATTTCCTGCTGTAAAATCCAATCCATGAAGAATTACAATACTTACGAATCTTTTATATTTAAATTCTACTGGGTATAATATGTTCATAGATAATGTATACAATTTTTAAACAAGTTGAAACAAATTTTAACATTTTATTAATAGAACAGAACAAAATCTTAACTTTTCCTAGGGTTCGGTTATTTGATCAGAATAAATTAATTCTCTTGTTTCATGTTTAACAATTGAGTTTCTGTTGCAAACTGAAGTTCTGCACGCGACCTTTGAACCTGTCGAACTTTATATGTAGCTTGATACCTGCTTCTACACCTGTTGCGTCAAGCTAGTGTTGAGCTGTGGGATTTCTCGCGACTCGACGACAAACATTGTACATATATTCAAATTATTATGCATGTCAAAGGGAATGAAACTCACCCTGAGGTGGTTTGTGGTTTTATTTGTTAAAATGTGCCGTCGGGTTTCGTAGAGTAATTTTGAATTTTCGTTTACTGATTTCGATAAATACATTTGCTCAACTGAACAAATATTATAACCAATATCATTTGGTTTAATTACATAAATTATGCTTAATCCATAAATTATTCATTATTAAAATAAAATCTCAGATCATGGAAAATTAAAAATTGTTTTTTTTTTTAATGAATCCAATTATTTTCAATCTAAAAATTATTATTTACAACTACCTTCTCTGAGTAATTCGTATTTTTACTTTTTTCAGAGGGAACGAATTCTAGAAACTACTTAATATTTAAATTCCTTATCTTATTCTTGATTTATTTACAAAATCTAATGCTTTTCACAGATTAGGTTCTCTCGATTTTTGTTTCCTTCAAACATATTTTGTGGTTTGTAAGGAGATAGTTATCTCTTAATTTTAATATGCGCATGAGAAAAAATTCTACTTATTTACAGATTTTCCTTACGATCAACGTTTTTAAAATATTTCTCTGGATTTAGATAGTAGACATTTAATATTAATTAATATCAAATTTTATTTTACCCTCGAGAATTTTATAGTTTCAGATGAACTTGTAAATATCCATCCTGCAAGAAATCAGTAACAGGAAAATCAAGACTTCATTCTGGCAGATCGTGTCCATCGTCTCAACTTAAAGGAAGACTTATTTGATTCGGAACCGTACCTTTCTTTCATCCTCTAATCGCATGACAAGAATGGTAATCCCTGATTGCGTATTTCGCAATTCTAATCGTAATTCTAGCACGGCGCATTTACATGCTTTAACGATACATTATCATATAACAATCTTCAATTCCCTACTTTGTAAATCTCAACCAGACAATATTTACAACGAATTTGCCTATGACTTCTAGTCAAAGGATTTTTTTTATCAATGATTTGCCTAGAAACATTAGGCGATTGTAGAATTCAATTCCTATTTTACGCTTTTTTAAGTCGATATATTCTTTAGAGCGTCATCATGTGAAGCAAAATGAGAAACAAGTATTGAGATAAAAAGCAGTGTCTGGTGCTTGCTGAATTCAAAATTACCCAAGGTGGAGATATCGAAGGTACCATCAGAGGCCTTTCTGTTCTCTGACCTTCTTGAGTACTTCCAGCCATAATTTTCGTTGTTCCAAAATCATCTTCATTTCCAATGCCTGGGTCAAAATCTTCAAAATCTTCATTGTGATGTGGTCGACGATTCACTATTTTTTTCCTTCCCTTATTCACTGGCTTTTTCTTTGGTTTTATTTCCACGTGTTTTGGAACTGTGATTGGTGTCGTTTTTGGCATTAGATGCAGTTCTGGAAATGCAGAATTTATTTTAGATTGAGATATTTATTTAGGAAATAGGTAATTTATTTATTGTATTTATTTTAATGTACCTTGGAGTCGAACAACGCCTTCTGCTTTGCCATGAGCGTTCACAGATGAACAAATGTAGCTATGAAAATCCTTTTTCTCTAAATTGTGAACTGTTAGGTTCATTACCCAGGAATAGTCATTCAGAGCCTGTTCTGTCATCTTGTATTTATGATTGGGTAGTAATTTTTCACCTGTCAGAAGAAAGACATTTTTTCATTTTTAATGTAAAAAAATTAATGCCTAATTTAACTTTATAATATGATACTAAATATTATTTGAGGACAAAATTATAAAGGTTGCAATTAATAAATTAGTCTCTTTAACAGATAGTACAATAAATCTATCGTTTACAAAATTAATTTCTGAGTGAGATTCCATTGAAATGGTAATGATTATCTGCAATACATACATAATAGAACACTAGAAGTGGATCGATTTGAAAAATGAAATTGATCCGATTAATGTTTTGCCCAGTAATTTATTAGTCAAGTTAATTTATGGATTATGTAAGCAAACAATATTAAGCTGCAAAATGTGAGATTTTAATCATTTATTGCATTCTAAAAGCCACTGAACAATGTGAGTATATTAGTCTATTAGCGTCGCTTCAATTAATTTTATGATTGTAATCATAATGGCAGTGAATGATACCAAATGCTTAATTTAAATAAAGAAAATAAAACTATGAAAGAGATTTATTATATATTTTTCTTAATAAGATAGATTTTTATTCAAATATTCAAATAAGCAATTAATTTATTGCACCAAAATTCAGCCTAAATATCATAAAATCGAATTTTTATTACTTCTGGTAAGTGGTTAGACGGAATCAAAATTATAGAGTAATTTAATTGTCTCACTTGTATTCCTGTACCAGGTGTTCATGGCTTTAGGCGAAGCTTCCACAGAACATTGAAGTGGAACCGAACTATTTATCGGCGCAGCAACGAGTTGATTTGACACTTTGATAACTGGTGGAACTGCAAGTTAAAATATTAATTTCTGAATATTTAAAAAATGTTAATCATGAACTGAGTTCTAATTTCTTTCCTTCTATGTTTTTTCTTTTTTAGTTTTTATTCCAAATTATCTATTATAATAAGTACACCAAATTTCTTAGATTCTGATACATATTTAATTTTACATTGAATTAAAGTTAATAGTAAATAAACATGAATAAATTAACAAAATTTCACTAAGTCAGTTTTTCAAATTTAAATATTCGCGGTTTTATATTGGCTGCACTAATTGTTGATGGCAGCCATGATTGAATGTGATTGGACGCGAGACTTTTCGTTAGTTTCCCGCGCATTTGGTCAGTAATCTACTTTGTTGACGCGACGCCCGGAGCCGGTAGCGGCATAATTACTGTTTTTTTCATTTCAGGTCAATTAATTCTTTCGAATTTAACCAAATCTAGTATCTTTAAACGTCCCTCCATTCTCGTGAGTAATAGTAAGTGTATTAATTGTCTTAAAATCGTCATTAACTGTAAATATCCGCGTACTTGTTTACATGTCGATCGGAGCACCGTTGTCCCCTAATAAGACGATTGACCCTAATTATCGAGTTTATTTGCGAAATTTTTCAGTCCACGCAATTCGTGTCATATCCTGTAAATAATAAAACACAAATTTCGTGAATGCCAACGCGTAAAATATCAAATTTTATAACCAATAAAATTGACGTGACTGCGTGTGGTTCCGGCCGCCATTTTGTTCACCTGTGGTGCTGACTTTTACTACTTTAGAGACTGGCGGAGACTGATATTTTGTACAAATATAAAAACGGATTTTAAGTGTCGTATTCGTAAAAATAACGACGGTATTGAAAAATCGGCTATCCTAAACTTTGTTTTGACCTCGGAAGAGTCATAAAATTTTACTTTCGTGCAAATAATCGTTTTCCATTTATAGTTTTTATCGTTTGTATTAACATTTTAGTGAATTCAGTGTTGTGATCTATGAATTTTCTGACTGAGGAATTACTGATCTGTTGGGGATCACTGGAACCAGTCTCCAAACTCTAATATGAGAAGTGGTATGTAAGTTAATTTCAATGTGTCAAAATGCCATTTTTCTATAATATCTGCAGAAGTAGTTGCTTTTTTTCTGGGACGTATAGCTTGATCAACGTTTTGCTAAACAGCTGATAGGTCGGCTGACCTTCATAATCAGCTGATAATTGAATTTAATTCTTATTACCCTGATTGTTGGATATTTTATATATCTACATTGTTATTGGTAACAAAACTGCTGATTATTAATTTTATTAATAATCATAAACAACTACTATATTAGTTTCTTGAATTTTTAATCAGATTTTATAGTAAAATTTTATTTTTTTCATTTTTCATAGAATTTTTTGTGGTAATAACACATTTTTTGAACTCCGCATTTAGCCATTTAGTGACGTAGATAATTCGTAGATATCTGAGTCAAATACGGAGATTATCCTTGAGTAGTTACAAATTAGATTAAACAAGCACAACTTGTCGGACTAGTTTTAGTTGCAACAGAGTACGTACAATGAACGTGAACGGAGTAACGTTTGCTGACCGAAGGAGGTACGCCGTTGCTGGCTATGCAAAGATAGTTGCCCATTTCTTGTCGAGAAACGCCAGTTAATTCCAGAGTCTCTCCCTCGTATTTCTTTAGGGCTGCAAAGAAAAAGTAATGCGTATCAAATCACTCACGTGTCACAGTTACAATCGAGAACCTTATCTAACATCTTTTTAATCATCGACTTTGTTTCAAGAAGTACCTTTTATCTTTTCTTTTCCAATCCCTTTTACCTCTTTTTTTCTTTCCATACAATTGAAGAGCAGTATGAAGGGCTTTATGATTCTCTCGCTTCTCAGTGACGGAAATCTTCTACCCCCATTTTTCTTCTTTCTTTCTTCGTTATCCTTCCGCAGTTACGAATCAACTTGAGATCTTCCCGAGGCGTCGAGTCGCCGTGCCGGATTGGCTGCTTTGGAATTGCATTAACGAGTCCCCTTGTCAAGGAGGGATACCAATCTTTTTTACGACCGGGAAAATCCTGTTGGACTCGATTGAGACGAAAAGCGCAAAACACGCTGAAACTAGATACTAGGGAATTTTCTATGTCAACTGAATCTCAAACTTTTTGAAATTTTCAATGGAGGAGGATGAGTAAATGGTGTAAATCATTTTTTTTATGAGGACTCTTCTGGGGTAGTAAATTGATTTTCAAGCTGTTTGATGATTCGGAAAACGTTTGGATTTGAAGTCTGTGAATGGTTTGGCTATTCTAATGGAAATTTGCTGTGAAGGGGTGGCTTCCTCTTGAAACTTGAAAAAAAAAGTCAAATGGAGAGACAGGATTCGGTGTAAATCAATTTTTTATGCTCTGAGTATATCCGCGGATCGAGTTGTCATAAAGAAAATGGAAAATTGAAAATGTGGGAATGTAGATTGATTCTTGAGCTGCTTGATGAATTGGAAAAAGGTTTCGTATTGGATTTTTGTGAATGGATTGCTAGTATCTTGAGGGAGAAATCTCTACATTTTGTTGTCACTTGCAAAAGTTCTTCAACGTTTTTGAAAACTAAATTGAGTCTTCTGAATTAACGAAATTGATGATTGAATATTGAAGTCTTCCGAGAATAATAGCCCATTTCGTAAACTTGTAATAACACGTAAGGTGTTTTTGAACTAAAAAAGAGACGTTCGTCATAATCAACATGACATCCAATTCGATGCAAAGTCGCATAAATTCATTGAAATTCTGACCTGAGAGTTTCACTGCATGTGTAACACGTGTGTAGATGGGATGAAACGGATTGTAAATTCGAGATGTCCGGCAAAAGCGCGATATAGAGGCATCCGGGACCGGAAGCCGAATCGTAGGTAATTTCAAGGAACTGGTGCGCTGTACCAACCTATGTGTTGGAACATGACGTAACTTCCGTAATGTTTGCAGATTGTTGGCGAGATTTAGAATGCGTTACGTGCATGCGTACCTTCATGTTACATATACCCAGAATTCTCGCATAATATCCTTAGAATTAATTCACAGACGACGATTAGATTCAAATCATATTAACAAATTAGTTCATAAATATTCCACATAATCCAGTGACATTCACCCGCATTTCATTTCATTAAATGATTCAATTTTTTGACTAATGTAAACCAGTTCTACTAATAGATTTCAATGCTAAAAAATTATACTAAATCATTTATCCATTAAACATAACATAAAAGAAGCATTTGGCTTTTAATGTTCATAAATAAATAGGCCTTGATGAAAATGTGGTATTTAAAAGCAAACTGCCGATAAAAAGATTATCAGAGATTTTATTCATGTTTTCAATTTTCAGAGACACTTTAAACTCATGAAATTGCACTCTAGTGAGAAAATTTAAGTTAATAGTGATATAAATGAAACTTTTGAAAAACCATAAAAAAAATTGACGGCTCTCTAATATTTTTATTGTATGCACTAGCGACAGAGAGTTTTGGAAGTGTACATATAAATGTTTCATTATCAAAATTAATTAAAGTTTATATGACAATTTTGTTGATAAATTGTAGGCCCTTCAAAATTGTATTTTTGAAACTCTAACATGGGAATACTCTCTCAGTAGAGCACTTTATAGTTTGAAAATGCAGGACTTTGTAAGTAGTTTGAGAACTTAGTACTTCATTACTTTAGGCTATTAAATAAAGGAGAATGTAATGCAATGCGTCTACACTATGACTTATTTTAACATTTATAATTTTATAACTACAAGTTTTTGACTAAAATTTCTTGTAATTTCAAATTGAAACTTTTAAAGTTAAAAAATGTCAATTTAAAAGCTGTTCTTATTGATGCTGTTATTATTCTTTTATCATACGCTGTAAAAGATTATGTATAACTTACTTTTTTTCTGTCCATTCTCGCGAAGAATAATACTTCGACCATCTTCTCTTTTCCAAATGACAGTGGGCTCAGGTGTACCTGTTGCTACACATTTGAGAATAATGTTTCCTCCTTCACGAGCTACCAATTCATTAGACGAAATATCGTCGATTATATCCGGGGGAATCACGACATTCATGTAACCCATCTTTAAACAGAAAAAGTCAATGCATTGTTTAATTAGCAGGGAAAAATAATAAATTATGTACCTATGTACCTAATAGTCAGTTTTATAATTAGAACCATACAGTCGATTTAAACTCGCATTAATTAGTATTTATAAATTTAATTTAAAAATTGTAATTTTTTATTGCATTTTCACATATTTTCTATAAATTAAACATTATTTTGTGAAATAGGTATGAGCGAATTCAACAATAAGGGATTATTTAAATACTTTTAGAAATTCTGATTACAACGGAATGTTGAATTTCAACCACGCTAAGAGAAATTAATTTACTAAAACTACCATTGCAGTATTTTAACAGCAGTAAAGGACTAATTGCAATTTTATTATGATGAGTGGATTGAAATTTGTAATTTCACTGAATCGTCCCTTTGTCTTTGAATTTCCATATTATGACGTATAAGGAGGTTTTAAAATATTTCAAACCATTTTTTACGGGATGGCCACATAAAATGACATTTCACAGAGAAAATGGGAGTTGATATATTAATAATAATGATAAGAAAGTTTTAAGAGATTTCAAGAGCTTTAAAAATCTAAAGGGATTTCAACAGCTTTTTATAAGATTTCGTGGAATTTTAAGAGACTTTGATGCATTTTAAGGGGTTTTAAAGAACTTTATTGAATTTTAAAAGAATTCAAGAGCTTTTTATGAGAATAAGATTTTATGAAATTTTTCATGAAGTTTCCAAAATTTAAATTGGTATGCAAAATTTTTTAAAAATATTGAGAACATATTCGCGTTTTTATTAATTCCTGTCAGGGAAATTTTTCAGAAAGTCAGGGAATTTGAAAAATTGAATCTTAATGCCATACCTGTTTTAAATGTTAGGATACCACAATTGGTTTTGAAATTAGATACGTAGATTCCAAATAACAGTTATCATAGAGAGAGAGGAATTTTCTCGAAAATTGATATTCAGATATTCCCTCGAATGTCCTTTTGGATGAGACAATTCAATACAATATTGAACATGGATACATCATGAGTTAGAATCGGTTTCGAAGCACGCCAATCAGGTAGAGATGGTTAAGGTCCATTTCGAAGGATATTACTAGAATTGCGAAGCTCCTGACGATCCCTCGAGAGTCGACGTCCATACGTGCAGGGTAATAATGTACATGTATACATATATATTATATATAGATATAGATATGTGGTGGAAGACTTTCGTAAGTTGGGAGTACACTACAAATAGAACTTACTATTCGTACAGAAGCTCTTGGATGTTTTGCATATGTAAACTGTAATTCAATGCAACTTGTAGTACAGAGAATGCAACAGAGCACTATAAGCATTTCACCATAAAGGAACATATCCAATTCATAGAGAGAAACATACCACAGGCAATGTGAATTTGAAAGAGTATTCGAAGCAGAGCTCTTTCATTGTAGAATTTCATTTCAGAATTGTTATTGTAGACATATATCTATATGTATATATTTATATATGTACATATAATAATAATAATCGTATTTATAAATTAAATACATTTATTATTTTATGAAGTACCTTTTTGTACTTTTAATTTTCTTTTGATAAGAGGTCTGATATTCATTTATGTTTTTTTCCATAAAAGAATTTTCAATTCGCTCTCTGAAACGTCAATCTTGCTCATAGATTCACCAAAGATTTCGACGTGAAGGAATCGTAACAATCTTTACTTGAGAGGGTCGACTTATAGTACTATTATAGCACGTGACTTTTCAGATCTGAAACTCGTTGACGTTATAACCTTTTCCCCTCTTTTGACCCTTAGATATCACGCGTGAGTTAACTTTGTTCTAAGGAATTTCGAAGGAGCCGAACCGATAGACTTTTAGTCATCGATTTCTTCCTAAAACCTTAGGCTTTTCACGTCACTTTGGAATAGATTTTTTTTATTCAAGGAAGTTGAATAGTATTTTTATCGTATCGATTTAATTGATTAAATTGTCAGGGAGAAATTAATGGGTGAAGTTTAAAATTAACTGGGTTATTGCTGGACCGGGAAATGTCTTGAAATCTTTTGAAATCCTTTAAAATCTCTTAAAATTCTTTCGAAACCCGTGTAAAAATTTTACTGTGTCCCTAACCGGGCACAGATCGAGGGGTTTTATTATACTCTGTCCTTTTGGTTTTTATTTTTTTTTCAAGCTTATTTTACATTTATATTTTCTTAAATGTTGAACTTATTTCCATACCTGACTGAGCATTGGATCGGTGTTAACTTGACACATATATGTGCCAGAGTCGTTTTTGTTGACAGCCGTTACATGAAGTTTCCATGTGTTGTGGCCATTGTGTGTCACAGATAGTCGGGGATTTTGAGCCACCATGTGTGTGTGTATTGCTAGAATCGCTCGCGAATCGGATTTTATCCAAGCTACCTGAAAGTTAAATAAAGGCGACTGTCCTAAAAGAAAATCCTCTCGCATATAAAAGTCTAATTTTTTCTAGATCTTATTTATGAGTGGTGGAGATAGAAATACTTGTTATTTTCTATGTTTCACTTAATTAAAAATGTAAATGTTAATTTGAATTTTTGTGAATATTAAGTGATGAAAAATACCTTGAATGATTGAAGATGATTGACGACACATGTAAAAACGACGTCTCGTCCTTGAATCACCGTGTGGTTTTCCAGGGGAACAAGAAATTCTGGCTTTAATTCTGGTGTGATTTGGCCTGAAAAATATTAATTCAATCTGATTTAAAAATCAAATCTACTTTTGACTTTATTTAATTTTTTAAAGCTGTTAATTTATTCAAGTTTTGCAGATTTGAAAATTTTTATTTTTTTGGCTTAAATTATCAATGCAGAAATAAATCCGTTTTGAAATAAAAGCGAGATTGACATGTCATTTTAGTTGCTGAGAAAATATATCAATATTAATCGATTTATCGTCTTTATAACTTAGTTACTAAATTCCATAGTTGTACTGTTGAATCTTAGGCGACAATACCTTAAATGCATGAATGCACAGCGGTCGATTAGATATTCAACCGGGTGAATGTGCCTCGAGCTACCCATATTCTCGTATCGAATTCTTGTATGCGTTCATGCAAAAGGAGCGATAAATGGAAAAATTCTTGAGTCGCAATCGTAATCCAGCAAAAAGGGCCAATTTGAAAAAGTTTTATAGCTTCAAGTATAAGAGAGTAGAAATAGTTTTTCTTCCCATTCACCTCTCTGCAATCAAATTCCCTCAAAAACGTTTTTTTCTCCGTATTAGTCTTTTTCAAAGAGGTCACTACAATAAAGAACAGAAACTGGGAAATTCTATAGAGACCGGGATAAAATTTCGAAAATGAACAGAAATAAATTTTTCAAGAGTTGACCGGGAAAAACTTGAGAAATAGACGGGAATTTATTTTAAAAACCCGAGAGTTTACTTCTGTTATCATTAAAATTCAAGTTTTCATTCTTTTAATAATAATTATCTATACTGTAATATGAATTCGGTTGAAATTTCAGACAAGTCGTTCTCATAATTTTTTTGAAAGTTCCTAGAAATCTTGTGAAAACTCTAGAAAATTCTTAAATTGTTTTGAACTTTTTTAAAGATGCTATGAAGTTCTTTAAAATCACATTAAGTTCTCTAAAATCTCGTAAAATCTATGATATCCCTTGAAATTTCTTAATCATTTGAAATATCATAAAATCCCGAGCAATGCCGAGTAAATTTCTGCTAATAAATAAATTAAAATGAAATAGTTTTATAAACCGGGAAATGACCAGAAATTTGAAATCGTTCGCCGAATCGCCGATTTAACTTTTGTGAAACTTAATTTTTGTGCTTGAAAAAGATTATGGTTAAGTTGCTCTTAGTGGAAGTTTTGGTGGACTTTTTATCTCATTGAGGGGGAAATATGCAGTTGGATTTTCAGATCAGGAAAATTCTGTGCTAAATTCAAAATTCCGTGAATTCCTTCAAGATTGGAACGTTCGCTCGAAGGGAGGAAAAGAGAAAGATGGAGAGACAGTATAGCCGGAAGTTGCATTACGTGCTTGGAATAATAGCGAAAATCCTTTCTGCATAAGTATAAGTATGCATGCACGCATACACAGTTACTTTTGCTCGACGAAAGTATCACACTTGGTAGAGTGTGATGTGAAGGAAGAGGCAAAAATGTATCCTTCTTTTCCTGAAAGCTGTGATGAAAAGAAATGAGGTTGCGATAATGACAGGGGCTAAATAATATTTAACTGTCACGCAACAGTTTGAATACGAATAGCGAATACAAAGTATACACTTTATATCTGAAATCTCCCCCCTTTTATCAGCACGGACATGTTTTTTATTTATCGGTTTTACGAAGAAAAGAAATATAATTTCTTGCGTACTAAATGTTTTAGAACTCTCCAACTTCAGTTGCTTCCCTTGATGACAGAAGTATATTGAATAACATTACCGAACAGTACTTTCTGATTAAAACAATTTGTTGGTCTTAAACTTAGTAGGTGAAATCAATCTGGCTATTTATTTTCAAGTGTGCGAAACGAGTTTGTGTAAAAACACGAAGCTTCTTGGGAATTCGAAGTCTTTCAAGCTACTTATCAGATCGGAACACACGCCTATTGATTTTGGCTTAGGTGAAGATCGAAGCGAGACGGACGTTAGAGATGCAAACCTTCTTTTAAGTGAGACTCTGAAAGCTCTGTATATATCTAACTTCTTGGCTTTCACGATTCTTCACGGTTTGTCTTGTGGTTGATCGAATGTTCGAATTCTCCCAAGTCGAAAATGTATTCTCTTCTCTGGGAATTATTCCTTCGCGAAGAAAAAATTTCAGATTTCCATTCCTTTACGCGATAAGATTGACCCACATCAAAGGCTGAACCGTAAAATCTAATTTTAATAAAAATTTCAAGATCTGAGGATACGAAATCAGGAAGGGAATGAAGTTAAAAATAACAAATCAGACGACAGAATATAGATTTAATCGATAATGTTATTTATTGCGTGATTTGTAATTCTTATGAAATCTTCATTTTTAAAATCTCTTTCAACCCTCTTCACCAATTCAATTGCTGATAAATAAATTTAAATTTTGATAGTTTAATAAGAAAATTTTTGTAGCGTCTGTGGCCTCTCCAATAACTTTATTTTTAAGCCCGGGATTTCTAGAAGCTGATCCACATTTGGATCCCTTCCTCTAATTGTTAGTATCTCAGGATTGAAAATGAAAATAAAAAACTAATATAGAAATATAATACAAGTTAAGGATAGATTATCTTGGTTGTGTTTGGTGAGGAGAGTTGGCTATCAATTTGTACTGCGGTGGCAGTGGATATCAGCTGAGGGTGGATTTCTTAGACGAGACCACCTATGTGGAGTCTAGGCACCCTGCAACCGGTCGTACAAGGGTAATACATCGTCGAACCCAAGGGGTTTGTGGAATCCACTTAAATCCACCATGATTTAGTTAGCCAGACGGTTCTGTGCGCACGAATAACGGTGAAGCTTTTTAGGAGTGATAGGAACTGTTAAAAAGCTATCTTCCAGTTGCTCTCCCAGTTAATTGTATTCCTGTACATTTACAAGCTTTGTTAGCGACCGCTTTCTTCTGCGAATAACTAGGCGAATTATGTTTTATCGGCCACTCCCATAAAACGGCTAGTGAATAAATCATTGGGTCTGTCCTAATGATATATTCATTGATATATTATTAATAGGATATATTATTAATAGGCTATATTATTAATATACTTGTTCCATTTTTTTAAAGGATCAGTGTGTCTGTATTGAAAGAGATATATTTCAGAAAGCTATTTTGACATGAATATCTTGACATATAGGTATTAGGTTCAGTATTTAGTGTAACTAATTGCTGTAGATAATTAAAACAATTCCCTACGGTGCAGTGATGCGAATCGTAAAAAAGACTTATTTACTTACTCGACTCTGGTTCTGATATCCTTAATCAGCAAATGATTCATCTAATAAGGGGAGAATCTAAGCTGAGATTTAATTCGCAGAGAAAATCTGGGGCCGATAAAACTCGAGTTGATGAGGTCGAAGGGGAGAAATACTTGGGAGACGAAGTCCTTATGTCGCTCAGTGAATCAGATATTACAATCATAAACGCGGTACAATATATATTTCCCTTAGGGGAGCAAGCAAGTTCGATTGACCTCTCGACTGCTGGAAATATATATAGATGAAATCCAGATCCTGCAATCGGATTTCAAGTGCTGCTGGGGTTCTTTAATGAATTGAAATTATAGATAAAAATCTCTTGTAACATCCTATCATTTCGAAATTTAGAAAAATAATAAATGTGAAATACATTTCATAAAGAAATTATTATAAATAGATTTTCCCCGAAAAAATGGTTTACTGACAGATGTGTCTCGGAAAGCTCTCAAACATTTTTCTTGCAAACCTTCGAAATCCCTTAAAATTTGTTAAAATCTCAACATTCCGAGAAACCTCTTGAAATATCTTAAAGTTCGACAACCATTCTTCAATATCATAAATCGCTTAAAATCCGTGTAAAATTATTAGAAATCTCATCAAATTCCACGAAATCCTTAGTCTATAAAATTATTTAAAAACCAGAAAGACATTTTTAAATGTTTCGAAAATCTCTCATAAATTGTTGGGAATGGAATTTGTTTACATGTTTTTATTTATAGAAATATAGATGAATCTTTTTCATCATCTGTCTTGAAAATTTGTACTCAAGGCTTTTAGTTTTTTCAAAACTTTATACCTGTAATAAACTTTGACGCTTTCAAATAGTAAATCTCCAACAGGGAAGTTTATCAAATTTTTATTAGTCTTTTTATGACCTGAAGGGATATAAAATTCGAATACCTACAGTTTGATAACAGCGTTGAACTTCATGTGCTTTGAATCCGAAAATTTGAAATTAAAATGAGTGAAGAACATGTGTAAATTTTTTGAAATTGATATTGGCTATTGACACTCACTTCTTTTAAAATAAAAAGTTAATGTTCTTCAAAAATAGAATAAAAATTTGATATCAGTCCCAGTGTTGAACCGAACATAAAAGTATTATACTATAGCTCAGTTTTCACTTTAAAAAATTGCACACTTAGACCTTCGTATAATAAATACTTTAAAATTCACAGCCTTCTTCTCCTTTATATTGCGCTCTTGTGGTAGAAAATAATTGGTCCTTTTACACTTTATTGCCTCTATAAAAGGGTAGCGAAATGACAGTATAAAGATGAATAGTGTCCAGAACCGGAAAAGCTGGATTGACGGCCAATCTGTGAAGTTTGTCATGTCGTCGGGTCCGTACAGAATCAAGTGTGTAATAGGTGACACGCGTTTTCCTCAACACCACCCGGAAATCCCGTAAAAGTCACTCGGAAGTTCGCGATCTCATAGACTAACATTGACAGCAGAAGGAGAGAGAAGTGGTGATGATAAAAGGGAGAAGTAGCGAAAATAAGAGAGATAAATTTGAGAGAGAAGGAGAGACACGGATTTTCAATTTGCGACATCCGCCAGCGGTCGACTTATAGAACTCTGCGATTTTTCGGTCGCAGTCCTTGCGAACTGGGGATGGTTATCTATATATGTCTCTGGAAATGGTGGTTCTAAGAAAGAATGAAGTGAAAAAGCAAAGGCAGATGTTGAAAAAAAAACCGGGAAAAGGGATTTCGAAGCAAATGAATATCGTTCTGAATACTGATGTGACCCACTGTCATATCAGTATTCAGTATATCGAAAATTTCGTATTGATATTTCATATCTTATCTCGTTTTTGTATATCGGCCTGTGTTCAGAGAAATTGTTTCTTTTATAGATACTTTTTTTTGAGTTTTGTCTGTCCTTTGTTTGTCATTTGCTTGTTAAAATTATCAATTATCAATTTATCATATCATAACACAAGATTTAATGTAGTTAGGATATGGAAATGAAAATCCTAGTTTGTGATGAACCTATTAGAATTAAATAAAAGAAATATTATTCAGAAAAGAAGACTCACATAGGCAAAGTTGTAGTACAGCTGCAAGAAGTGCTACAAGCTTGTACGCTGCCATGAGACTTTGGAACTCCAGTCAGCAATCTGAAAGAAAAAATGATACTTAAGTACCAAGCTGGTGGAGAATCAGAGTCTTTGCGGACATCTGTTCGTGCGGTGCTTCATTTAGAATCGAGTTAATTAAGGAATTTTATATCTTGCAATAACGACGCCAGTAGTGCTTAAGGATTATGTTGCAACACTCGCAGATATTAATAGTACTAACGATGTCTGAACGTGAGTAGACGTCTACTTGGGATTCGTATTTTAAATGGGTTCGTAGGAAAGATTAACTCTCAAGCTTTGAATTTCTAAATCCTGGGAGGTTTATCTTTTATAGTAGTTTCAACTTATGTATGTAGATACTAGTACTTTTGTAAAAAAAGAAAGCTTGCAATATTCAGTAGGTAATATTCACTGAGAAAGTGTCGGGTTAATATTTTCCCTTGTTTCCACTTGTTTCAGAGCAATGCTCAAACATGTGACATGTAACATTTGTTTAGCTAGAGAGAATTTGTAACAAGAAACAAAAGACAAAAGCCACTCTTAATATGTCAGATCTATGAATCAATTATGCACTTCGTTTTACAAGAAGTGCAGTCTCCATATTTTAGACACCTTGAAGAATATTCCTGAAGAAGGAAAAGGCAATCCCGATAATGGACTTAGCCGTCTGAAGTGACATTAAAAAAGCGATAAATTCTTTCGTTACTCGCTGAATATGACTTGCAAATTTCCTCGTTGTCCCTTCGTGTATTTGCATTATTACATCAAATTTGGTATCACGTTAATTTGCGAACAAAAAATTCAAAGGCATTTTTTTGCTGTATAACCTTGAACATTGTGATCATAAAAATCAGCAAAAAATACCATTATACTTTATCATTATGCTTTATTCATTTTTTATCTTGCATACATTAATTTGACCAATCGAGGAAGTAACAATGAGAAATGATAGTTTTTTTTAGCACTTGGAGAAAATAGTTTTCCAATCGAAAAATGAAATATGACATTCCCCAGTTGAGTGCACTGGGAATGTTGCGCGTCGATCGCGTTTTCATTTATACTCGTAAGTGAGAAAAAGGAAAAGACGGTGGAAAAATGAACGGTGGAGTTCCGGTGGTGATCGCATAATTCGGTGATTTTTCATTGACGATCGGCAATGGATTTTCTCTCTGGGAAAATGGAATTCGCCTTTGGGCGTATCAAAGTGACTTCGTCATACGTGCCTCAGTCACCCACCGCTGATTTCGCGAGTATTCGATACTCACTCGCGGAATGCCATAAGTTATGATTCGCGCTTCATGAATGTATGCATGGAATAGGAACTTTATGCTTTATGCATTGAACGCAAACCTGATAAGGAAAGCGACTGCCCGTGGTTTTACAGAGTTCGGGCAAGTACCCAATACATTTCATCATTTAATCGCTACAGAGCCGTGACGTTGCGCCATTGTTCGATGCGTCAATGGTGCTTGCTGCAGCGCTTTATCCGCCGGGGCTAGTCGATTCTTGAATTCTTTATAATCCCGAGTAAATTTCAGCTTTTAGCTCACTTCAAAAATACATATCCTATATATGCAACGATATGACAAAGTCGCATGTGATAATTTTATTTCAAAAAATAGATTTATGGATTTTGTAAAAAAGATACTCTTTTAGCAGTTTATTAATGCATTTTAATTTTTCAGATCTGATGCAGTATAATGACAGGATGTTCCGAAGAAAAAGTGGCCCCTGCAATGTTCCTGGCCTTCGGAGAAGTCTACGGAAGAGGAGGGATCTCTATAGGGACTAGCCTGAAGACATCATGCTGCCATCGTTACGACGTGGGACAGTTATAAAGGTAAGTTCATTTTTGAATTCCTCCTAATTCCAAACACGCCAGGGATGAATGGTCCGAACTGGTACGGAAGTGGGTTGTATTTATATATAAAAATCGCACAGTGACAGCTAATTAAACGTAATTGTTTAATTAGAAAGTGGATATTCACCATTTTTTATTCTTTTTAGCTCAGGAATCGTCCTTTCTTGGTTCGCGAGAAAGTAACTCTTTTTATATTTCAATTAATCTATTTTAACTTTGAGGATTAATCATATTTAATGTCGTGACAGAGTCTTTTTCTTTCGTTTTTTAATCCATGAAAGGAACGGGAAAACTGTGTGTCGAAGAAGGCCGAGCATGTTCTTTTTGTAATCTTAGTTAATTTCTTCTTCTATTCACAGAAAACCCGAGGAATCATTTTTGTATTTTTGAGATTTTTTTATCACTTATGTTTGCATTTTTAATATTTTTTAAAGTGAAATTTATTATTCTTCAATCATCTGGTGAATTTTAATTTTAATTCGAGTTTTTTAATTCAACTTATAATTTTAATTAAAGAAAAAAAAATTATAGAATCATGAATTTATTTAAGAATTTTACTGATATACATTAGGATGTCTGTGTTATTATTAATTCATTTACTTTTTGCGTACACCGTTTTACTTTAATCAAGATAGTCATAAAATTTAAAGTATGATTCTGTGTATTTGAAGATTTTGCATAGCATGAGTAAATTTTTTTGGAACAAATATAACTACAATATTTTATTTTGATATGGGTACAAAAAAATCACTTTTTTGAGTCATTGAAATCTAACAATTTTAAATTTCAAGGTGCTGATTTTTTTTACTTTGAAGTTTAGAATTTCACAATTCCATTTTAAAAATTGCCGAGATTAAAAAAAGTTTTGGATTCTTTCTATTGTCAACTCTTCATTATATTATATTAGAAAATGAAATTATCTTCAAGTATTTAGATAAGTTTATTGTAGCTAAACAATTTGCGGCCATGAATTTAATTATTGATTAATTTGGCTTTTAAATTTTTACTCAATCATCCTTATTCCTCGAATCATTAGTAACATGAAAGGGGAACGGAGAATATTTTCAGTTCATTCGAAAAATGAAATGAGAATTTCGATTTGAGTATTTTTAATTGAAAATATAGGAAATTTAAAATATAAAATTGAAAATAAAGGTTAAATTCAGACCATTCTTTGTTTAAAAAGCTACTTCAGCAGTATTCTTTTTGATTAATAGCATTTTATACATTCATAATACAAAAAATGCTTATAACTCATATTTGTATTTTAAAGAAGTTTAATTTTGAATATTTCAAATAAAAAAAATATTCAGCATCGAAAGTCTCAAGTTTTAAGTCCGAAAAACCCAGGAAATGATTAAAAATTTTGTTCTAGAAAATTGAAAACACCCTGAAAATCTCAATTTGGTTTAGTATTTAAAATTTTAAGAAAACGGTGTACGATTTCAGGCTTTTTTTAAATTTTATTTGCATGTATGAGTGTGAAAAATGCCCTAATGTGGCTTCTAAGCTAAGGTGCAGGATACGTCCCGGGACGTATCCCTAGGTTAGGCTTTTTCGCACCGAGGTGGTGTAAATGAGAACCGTGGAATGAGTGTGTTGGTGTGAATTTTTTTTGATATTTTTAAATATAGCTAGGTATAGGCAGGTAATTTCTTCTGGTGTGAATGTATAATCTTAGGTAGGTAGCATTCGGAATAAATATCTTTGATTTCACTTAAAGATACTTTTTCCTAGATTTTTGGTACAACCGGTTGGCCAATTATCGTTTTTGATATCGCGGAATGTGCATGATTGAAAAGTTCTGAACGTTCAAATGAACGAATTTTTGTATTGATTGTATTTGTAACTATAAAAAGTTTTAAAATATTGATTTAATTATATTGAAAATAATAAAAAATTAAATAAACTTGTAATCCTGATTGTTATTTTTAGTTGGCACAATATTTCTGGATAAAACATAATTTGAAAAAAATATTTCGTTCATTTGAACGTTCGAAACTCTATTCACATGAATGTGCTCGAGTTGAAAGTCTGGGGAATGTTGTATATAAACACGATTTATATACTAGAACTCGAGCGCAAGTCGAATTAGTAAGTGGCAATTGCCAGAAGAAAGAAGAGGCTATAGCCGAAGAGCTCCAAACCTGAAGAGGGGAACTTCTATTAAGAGCCATTTATTTTTGAATGAATAGTTCTTGATAGCTTTTATTCACGTCACTGTGCTGATTTTTCTCATTACATTGTTATATTTTTTATAAAAATAATTGATTGCAGCTTAAATTTGTGCAAATGATGACTAAGATGCTCTGAACGTATACCAAATGAACGAATTTTTGTATTGATTGTATTTTAAAGTAGAATCAGTATAATAATATTGATTCGTTTATATTGAAAATAATTCTGTATGAAAGAAACTTGTAAAGTCTATTATTTCTAGTTAGAACAATATTGTTGAAAAAATAAAATTAGGAAAAAATATTTCGTTCATTTGTACATTCAAAAATTCTAGTTCATTCCAAGTGGAAATCCACAAAATACGTGATACTTTTTAAAGCTACTTTTGCATACTTTTCAATTTAGAAATAATACTGAAAATTTCGATTTGCTTTTTAATTATAACGAATATTTCTTTAAAGAAACATAGTATCACGTATTTTGTGGACGACCCCTTACTATTGACTTTATATAAAAATGCTAATCTGTTCCAGAATCGTCCGAGGAGGATTTACTTTATTATTTTAGAAAAGTCCAATAGGACAAAAAGGTAATTGCTTTTATTTAAATTATAAATTTATATAATTGCTATCATCGCAAGTGGTTACCCACTCACCTTTGTTCACCTATTATTTTGAATTATTTGGAATTATTTAAACTCTTTGGATTCTTAAATTCAACTGTACATCAAAATAGCTAGTCAGCTTATAATACCTAATTAAAGTTTATATCGGAAAATCGATTTCCCAAGCTCATTAAAAGAAATAAAAATCTTTGAGCGGTTCGCAGCTTTATTAAAATTAAAAAAAAATCTTAGGAGAAAAGAGCTGTGCACTTGCGGAATCGATGATAAAAGCTATTTATTTACAGCTTAAATGAAAGGCGGGTGCCCTGAATGCGGTCTTGTCTTTATTTAAAAAAATAATTTTTCAGTGGCAATGTATTCACGTCATTAATTGAGAAATGTCTCATAACAAAGAATATTGTTTCATTTAACCTGACTCCCTCCGAGCTCTTAGAGATTTCTTTTCTTTTGTAATGACTTTTTTTCCATGGTAAATGACAACAATGTGCTGTCGTCTGCATCGTTAATGTTTAATTGTACCGTAAGCGTCAATGTCCAGGTTTGTCGCGTTCATTAAAATCGAGTACGAGTTTTCATTGAAACATAAAGAGGCCTTTTCAACCTCCATTAAATGATGGAGATCGCGGATTTTCTGCTTCAGAATAAAGCGCATCGCTTCGATTACTGGGGACAAGCGTTGTCAATTTCATTTGAAAAATTGTTCCATTCAGTGAAATTGATATTCCAACAGTATATTGAAATATACACAAAGAGCAGATTATTTTCAAACATTGCGAGATTTTTTTCGAGAATCAAATTTCACTCATTAAAGTGGTCCAAAAGAATAAGGCTCTTTTTGAAAAGATTACTTGTTTTAATCTTAAAAATAAGTCTTTTTTGGTTCAATCTACTATACATTTTTTATAGAAAAAATACTAATGTATGTGATAGAGGTTTTTTCTGATGAGAAAAATCTAATTCAAGTTGGTAATGAGCTTTTTGAAGGATTAGTATTCGCTTTGATGAAGTTTGCATGACTGGAAGGGTGTGTTGCCTTGAAGATATTCTTGGCGTTTCTTATTACTGAGGGTGAATTTCTGTGATTAAGGGAGGAGTGACTTTTACGTTCCTGCAAGTGATTGCTCGCTGATCGGTCATTTCTGCACGAAGCGGCCGTTTGATCAATTTTATGGAATCGAAGGAAACAATATTTTCGCTTAGCTGCGCGTATAGGAACTCATGCTGTGCTCGATAACTGTATACCTGTCGCTGACATGTGGATCGCAATTATTCGTTCAGGCGATACAAGAATTGCTTACTTGTACTATTTCCGCTATTCAATTTTCAATAATTCCTTTCAAAGAAACATGTCTTCGTATTTTCACGTAAAAGAAACTTCTCACTGATCAATATAATTTACATGACGAAGGTAGAATTCATTCAAAGAAAATCTTTAAATTTTCTTCAAAGAAGGAAATCTACAGTGAAAAAAAACTTTCAATTCACATGTAACAAATTTAATTAATTGAACCTATTTTATTCGAGTAGTAGTTAATTCCTGGCATAGCCGCTTGACTTACTCTGAAAGGACTGATTATTGTCGGATGGCAAGACAGACGCTTTGGTACGTGGTATTTCATGAAATGGTGAACGTGAAACATTAAATCTCAGTGAGAAGGTAGGTCGGCTTTCTTGGTCGGGTACTTCTGATTTGTCGGGTTTTCTGGACTTGCGAACCAGCACCAGAGTGCCTCTGCAGTATATAGAAGGCGAAAAGCGGATACTTTGTATGCGCGATGGTGAGCTGTAACATGTTTCCTCTATCAGGAGGCCATCATCCCACCACCGTTGGTGGAATGGACCGGCCGAGTCACCCCCACGAGAATATTTCCTAATACCCTCGACCCACCATATCCTCTTAACCGTACAGTGCCTTTCAACTTTAAGTGTGGCATAAAGGCACTTAATTGTTAATCGTGTATTTCGAAAAAGAGGGGCTTCTTTCCTTTATCATGTCCTCGACGTCTGGCGTTTTCTTCTTTGTGAATAAGGTAGTAATTTCGTTTTTTTTTATGAAGGAAGAAGTCTTTTTTGAAAGGCGGACGAAAGTAGGTTTTTCTGTTACACATAATGGGATAAAAGTTATGTTTATAATTACCATTTTTTTCACCTACTTTTAAAATGAACTGATTTTCACAGTAGGAAAAATCTACATAAATTCATAAACTTTTTCGATGGATTCTGTGAAAGCAACTTCGCCAAAAATGAAGTTTTCTCTGGAAGAGCCTTGGAATTAGCTTCGAATGAAGCTGGGTTTGGAACCCCAAACTCGCATTGTACATGCGTGACAATGGGGACTTTGCGGGAAGTTCGGCCGCATTTTATGACCGTCAGGGGAAATAATTAGAATGCTCGCACGTTTGCTGTCCTCTGTCCCACCTACCCCTTTATTTCCCAGCTGTGCTTATACTGCGTTTAATTCTCGTTTAAACTGCGTGCTCGACAGGTTCGACGAGTATTTTATTGCCAGTTCAATCTTCCCCTAACCTAACCGAGTGACACTCGCGTAGTTTTTTTTTTCCTCTTTTTTCAACCAACTAATGCCAGCACCGCCCCCCTCGCAGCTCGTCCTTTTCTCTCTCACTCCCATTATCTCTATTTCTCTCGGTTTTGCTTCCACTCCTCGATATATCACTCAGGAAAAATTTTTGCTTCGCTTTGCATGATAACTCTCAAGAGTGAAAAGGTTGACCGTGGCAAGGGATAGGGTGGAAAGCCATGACATTATACCCACACGAGGACCACAAATTTTCTTTCCCTCTCGTCACCTCCATTCTGTGAAACTTTATGCCATGTCAGTTTACGCGAACCTTTTTTTTTTAAATAAAAAAAAATATTTTTTGCCTGAGGCTGTGCGATTTTTTACATCTTGAATTAAAAAGCAACGCATTTTTCATATTTAACGAGAGATTCTGGAGGTATTCTGTAGATTCTGCGCATGGTAAATTGTGTACGATGAAAAAGTTTGCATCATTAGGACGTGTATCTCATCAGGCTTGAGATTCTATGCGTAAAAAACTTCGACTGTTAATTTGATGCTTTGAAATCCCAAGGCTTGAAAATGGAAGTGTCCTAGTTTGTGTGAATTAGGAGCATTCAGTTTTAACGCTTTTAGAAAGAGAGCGTGAGGGTTTGAAAGTTTCAGACGCAAAGGACGTTATTATTTAAAGGAATTTTAAATTCACTTCAACAAAATCCAGCATTTTCTTAACATTAAAGTGTATAAATAATTTTTGCCGCTTTAATAATTTAAGTTACTATAATATCTGAAATTGAATTACAGAGATTATAGTTATTTGATGAATTCCTTTGTAAAATAACCATACCTCATTTCGTAATGAATTTTAATTGTGGCTGAGTGAATTATAAGTAAACTTTCGAATAATTAAATGCCATCCCATTTATCAGCATCAAACTTAATTTGACAATTTTAATAAGTTTAATTAGCTACATAAACTTGTAAGTAACTTTATGAGATAAGTTCTTAACAAATAGAAGAGAAAGTGGGTGAACATTATACTTAGAGAATCGAGTGGGTTTATGCGCAATGAAAAGCAGCAGAATGAACCCCTCAGTCGAAAAGAGCAAAGCACAATTACGTATGTACGTGCGAGTGCACTCATCCCCATTTTCTGAGGTCCACTTGTTATGCGAGTGCCACCCACAGTGATATTCTCTGCATAATTATTACAGTATTCTGCTAGGACTTCTTATCGGTCTTGCGGACCGACCTGACTCGAATATATGATTCATTTTGGCATGGCAAAGAGGAGATTTTTACACAAGTGGAGCTAACCAGACGCGATGATTAATAATCAATGTATAGCTTTGCATCTGCACGGGGATATCGATGTTATTCTTGATACGTGGAAAGAGTAAAAAATTCTAATATTGAATGTGGAAGGCAATTTGCTTGAGATACGTCTCGGAGAAAAAAGCGGCGAGTTCAATATACATATAACTATTTTTTATTATCTGATTTGTTTTTTAAATTATATATTGCATTTTATTTGATAAAGTTAAATCACATGGAAAATTATTAACATTATTATTATTGTTATCGTATGTAAATATCGGAAACAGTTGGAATATATCGGAAAATAATATTGGTGTTTGAAATAACATTTAACGTAATCGATAGCTAGTTTTTCTTGTATATTGATGAATTTTAATCGAGAATGGAAAGAATCTTATATTTTATTTAGCAATAGTAAATATTTTATAATGCAAAGCAATGTATCTCTTGGTTAGATCGATGGAGCTTTTCTCCTCGACAATATTAACGTTTTCTTTTGAAAAGCTCAACTCTGCTTTTCAACCTGCGTCGGATCTTTTCTCGAGGAGACGTCATTCAGTATACGTTTTCAGTGCGATTAGATTTTCCCGCGGAAGTGGATGTGGGGATTTTTACTTAAAGGCTGCCGCAATACTGGCGGTGTGTGTACCTCTCAAGAGTCATGTCACGTGCCATGCGGGGAGCATTTGACAAGTAGGGTAGAGAATTTAAGGAGCTACGTACTCCGAAGGCGTCTCGAGCTTGTTATTCTCGCTTCAGAACATACAGCAAATTGAAGATGCATTATTCGTAAAATATTAACCCCGTCAACATCAAAGTCTCGCACAGATTTTACCACTTAGCATATTCTTTGTTACTCGAAGGCATAATAATTTTCTTAATAATTTTCTCAAGAAATTTGAAAAACAAAATCTATTTTTGTTTATTTTTTAGTCTAAATAACTAATTGCGTGCTATTGTAATCGTTATATACATACACAAATGTAAATATTACATATATGCTTTTTGATTGATTAATATTAACCCTTCCAATTTGACTTGGCGGTAAAATATACTAGTTATATGTATAACTGCAAATATTGGGTTATAGTCAAACGATAATGTTGAATTAAAATTAATTCTATTCGCATAAATTTCATATTTGCCGTCGACTGGCGTATCATGATCGAATTCGCAAACGCTGTAATGGGACTGGAATATGAGGTTATTAATTATGCGAATCCTGTATTTGTGATTCAAAAGGTATAATTTCCAGGCTCAAAGCTTCTTTGGTTGCACATTGCCGAGAATAGTTCAATAATTCGAGTCTAATAATTACGCTTTCGCAGGACAGCTTTTATGCTCGCATGCGTATTGTGTACATTTTTCATGAAAAGTCGCATCCGACTGATATGTCAATAGTACGAGAATGAGAAAACTTTGAATATTGTACTCGAGTCCTATCACGAGTTATATTTGTCAAGTGGTTATGTTCATTGTTCTGATCAATTTTTTCATTCGAAAATGAATATCCTTTTGTCTCTCTTCATTTAATAAATATGAAAAGTTGGCTTTTAGATTGCTTACATAATATGTTCAAACCAGAGTTTAAATTAATTGTTCTTTCATGTGTTCTGTCTTGTTAGAATTCAAATGAATAATTTAATGAACTTCGGGATTCTGTACAACAATTTATAAAACATAAAAACAGAATTTTTTGATAAATTTAATAAGTATAGTGTACTGAGTACGTTTGACAATAATTAACCAATTAAATGTCATAGATAGACATTTAATGAATTGACTCGTCCTAAAATTTACATCAAAATGTATAAACATCGCTTATCAGAGATGCGATAATATAACAGTCGTTCTGTGGGGTCGATTATCGTCGATTATTCAAAATGAAGGATGGCACTTGAATTGATGAAAAGTCAATAATCGACAATGTAAAATGATAAGCCGATCGAGTACACTTCATATATGAGAATTTTATACATGTTAAGCATTCGTTGCTCGCGGTAACTGACAGTTTTCCCAATTGCTTTTATTTGTTTGCAACAACATTGATTTCTCTTCCTGTATACATATATTTCAGTACTCTCATTTTCACGGCAAATATACCATTCGTGTACGAATTTTAGTTTCAACCAGACGACTTAGTTTCGAGAGAAGGACAAGAGCAAAAAAGACACTATAATCAAAGAGAAAAAAGAATATAAAAAACTAGACAAATAAATAATACAGTGAATTAAACAATTTCAATTCAAACTTTTCTTCTTGATATATAATACTGGTTTGCCAAGTAGAATAAGTAATTTAAACTCAGTTATAAGAAGTTAGAGATAAGAGGTTTCAAGTAGTACAAGTCATTTTCAGTCAGACATAGGTGGTTCGAAGTAGTGTAATAAATCTTAAGCCTGCCGTAAATCAGTGTCAAGAATAACTGTAATTCCTATTACGTCCCCTATACAAAGGAAATTAAGTAGTGTAAGTCATTTTCAGCACAAAATTGGTGACAAGTAGTATAGATCAATTCAAGTCAACGCTAGATTTTTTGAAAAAAATCTATCTAGAAAAAAACGTTGTATAATTTTAACAGTCATGGTAATGTTATTGCCACAGTTTCACATTTAATTTTAGCGTATTACTATTAAAATGATTAGACTTTGTAGCCACCCTGGTCATTTAAAATTCTCAAGTCGATTTTACAAATAATTGTCAGGAATACTTTATTATCCTGGTTTAGTTGTCACCTTATAACTGACTTGAGATAAATTAACTTTCGACTTGAAGTGCTTAGTGCTCTAGCTTTGGTTTGACGTTCCAGTTCTCTTGTCTTGTTAGGTGTTGTAGGTCGAATTAGTGCGATTAAGATATTATCGCAGTGTGCTGCACAGCGGAATGGGATCGATTTCAAAATAACTGGAAAGCGGGACTCACGCGGTGTATAACACTATATAGTTAGAGATCCATAGGGGTCCGAGTACCGTGTTGTCTGGGATTACGGAAATACGGGGGTTAGCTTTGCTCTATACAGGCTAGCTGATGCTGAGTTACGTTCTCCGTTATATCCCCGGACCTATTACCCTGAGACTGCCATAAATACACCATACATTTAACCTCCTCTGATTTCCCATAGTCCTTCGCAAAATCTGTCAACAAAATCTCTCTGGGTTCTTGAGCTAATCCAGTTTTATTGATTTCCTGATCTTCAGCTTATTATCCCTGAGTATATCGTCAATTAGTAACTTATCTCTGTTAAGAATTCTTCATAGCCTTACGTATCTATAATAAACTCAAAGCTGAAAAAGACTATTATAATAGTAATGGAGTGATAAATTATATAAGAATAGTCAAATTTCGAGCTTAACTCGCAAACACATGTTTGGGAATTCATTTACTGATAAATAAATCATTGGATTAAGTTTGTAAAGTCTTCCTCGTGACGTGACCACTAAGAATTTTCCCAGGCTCTTCGCCTTAGACTTGAGTTGGGTTTTCAAGACTGCATAATGTAGATGTAGTCATGAATGTGGTATTTGTCTGCAAGTCTATACATACAGAGGAACAGAGAACGAGGGCAAACCGAACTGAAGGGATACACCATAAATCTTTCGAAAAACATTAGTCAAAGCACGCTTATGTCCAGTTGGAATTAATTAATGTTGGTTAAAGTTGTTGTGTAAAAATTTTTTTTGTAGAATAAATTCTGTCATATTTAATTAGAAAGATATTAAGATTTTTAGAAGAGAGATGTCAGTCGTGTATAAAGTCTTCTCTTATTTTGATCTTTGAGAATTCTCCAACCTTGTATGCAGTATTTGAAAACTTTACCCACTTTTATTTGTCCTATAAGAAGTTTATTTCGAGTTATATTACTTCTTCAGGGAGGTAACTTTTTTTCCAATTTATGGAAACAAAAGTGTTTTATAGTAGAATCTAAAAAGATCAAAATTGGTTGTTCAATATACAGATTGTTATCATAGCGTGAATTTACGTGACAATATTTCTTGATTGGATGCATAAAGTGTATAAATATTGTCATAGAGCTCGAAAACATGAGTGAAAATATGCCGTATTTTTCGATGCTATATTAAACCACGACTAACGTTTTCAATTACCTTCTGTGTCAAATGTATACGCGTGTTCTGTTCGTTACTCACTCAACAAGAAAATCGATCTCGTTAATTGAAACTCGCTAACACCGTGTTTAAATTTTCCAATATCATTTAGTTCCTACTGAAATAGGATATCTATTGGATACCAGTGCTTTTTGTTTTATAAATACCCTACAATTTGTATTAATCTCCTGATCCGCCTGAGAGACAAAGTGGAATTACTGAAACAGTTTTCTTGAGATAATGCAATAGATTCTATACGGAAAATTGTCTGATATAAACTGGGTGTCTATTGTGATGTGTGAATTTAAGAAAATCCAGGAATTATTCGAGAATTGAAAAAAATTGGGAAAATCTGGGAATTGTTCTTGATTTTATTTTTAATTAAAATTACTTCAATTCTTAAAAATTTTGTGAAATTTCTTAAAAATCCTTTAAAATTAAAAAAATTTTTTTAAATCTCTTGAAATCCCTTCAAATTTGTTCACATATTTTTGGAATAACTTTTAAATAATTCTTTGAAATTCTTTAAAATGTTTTAAATCTCTTAAATTCTTTTGTAATTCTTTAAAATCACGTAAAATCTGTTGAAGTCCTATGAAGATTTTTAAACTCATTTATAATTTCTTGAAATCTTGTGAAAATCTTTAAACCACTTTGAATGCCTTAACTTCACTTAAAATCTCTTAAAGCCCTTTAAAGGTTCTTCGAAATGTCTTAATGAAAACCTTTAACCATATATTCACCTAAAGAAGAGAAAATAAAAAACAGATCCATGGGTTGTTCTGTTAGCGAAAGGAAAGTAAATGATGAAGCGAAAACTGGCCGCGGAAAACTAAAACGAATTTTCCGGAAGTTTTCCGAAGAAAAATGCCAAAGCTGAAAATCGTTTGTTTCAGGTACATGAACATTTGAGATTCTGTATTACCGACCAGTGACTTTACTTTTTTGCTTAAAAGGGATAAGAAGAGAGGGAGAAATAAAAATCGAAGGGTGGGTGAAGGCGAAGGCATGTAATCTCATTTGGGGCGATTGACAATAACTTCCGGTGCATTGAGATGTAGTAAACGAAAGGGGAAAGCGAAGGGAGTCTAGAGGACGCTCCTTCTAGTGGGATCACAAAGCGAAGGCCGTTTCCAAAGAGGGGTTTCGAACAGGTCTGGCTAAACCCAGAGTGCCAGATGTATATGCAGAGCTAATTAATCAAGCTCGGAAAACAGCTTGACAGCGACAACGCGAGTTACGAGGCCAGGCTTGAAACTGCTATAAACGCCCTATAATCATAAATATATATGTATAAGCTGCTATACTACCCATCATGTGCCATCATATCGCATCATTCTGGATTCTTGATCTCATCCAGAATCGTCCTTTTAGAAAATTAACACTAATTAAAATTTAATACTGATTTATTACATTTATTTCGAATTTACCAATTTGGGACAGTTTTATTGATGCATATGAAATTTTATTACTATGTGTATAAATGCATTTGCATATACACTATATTAAAGTTGATACACCTTTTTCGAACAGTGTATTCCATAAACTAAATGAACATAAAGCACTTACTCACGAGAAAATTTCAAGTGAAATGTTTTCCTTGGAATTGAATGAACTAAGAAACAGAGAGCATTGTTGGGATTTCGGAATTCTAGGAAACTCCTTAGCTTGTGTTCTTTTTCTTTATGTTTGAAAGACGTTTCACAGGACAGGCGTTTTATTGGTGGACCGGAAGGAGAAAATAGTCTTATTAGCAAAGCGGATGCTGGTAGAATTTTTTTTGGAAGTGTGTGTACTTTTCTGTGTGATTCTTTTCTCTCTTCCTTGAGAGATTCTCTTTTTCTATTTCTTTCATTTATCTATTTTTCCTTCTCTCTGTCTCTCTCTCTTTCTCATATGATGATGTTCTCCATTCGATCAGTGGTATATCGATCGCCTTCCTATGCATGACGAGTGCACGAACGTTTGTGATAAGGAATTGAAAGGTTGCTTCGTAGAGAGGAACGATATTTCCTGAATGAAGATAGTTGAAATGTATTTTTGGTACGAAAATAGTTTTGAATTTATGGATAAACATAAAACTTGGAAGAATTCGTTTAAGAATGTTTTGAAAAAGGTTTTCTAGTTTAAAGAATAAAAGAAAAATTACTGCTTATGCTTAACGAGTACCACCATTTGTCAAATTACAGAAAGTAGAATTTCTGATTTCAGTAGTAGTAAAAGCTTATAATTTCGGTATTTAGAGAAACATCGAGTCATCATTTTTAAGGTACTTCACCACAAATGTTTGGTTCACAAGTTTAATGCTCACTTTGGGTTTTAGAATCGTGAATGTAACATGTCCGGAAAATCGGCACTTTGTCGGGTATTTGCGTCGTTTCTACCTTCAAAACCGTAACATTACAGTTTCTGCAGCTGTAGTCTAACCATACAATACTCTTTCTACTGCGAGAAATTCTCAATCGTTTATCCTTAACATTATCTTTACAAAAAAATACAAAAACCTTTTTTATTCTGAAAATTGTACAATATTCAAGTTTAAAAAACGCTAATACATTTAACTCTAATAAATAACAACAAGAATCAGAAGTTATGTAACTCTGATTCTCAAAATTCGAGTCACGCACAAAATTGAATCTTTGTGGTGCGTAGCCCGTTTCCCTAGAGAATCTTCCCTTGGACCAAGTTTTAATTTATGGAGCATCGGGTTCTTGTCGCACTCGGTGGGAAAACAAGTCCTCGAAGCTTAACCGGCAATGAATTCATATTCGTATCGCCCTTTCTTGCTGACTATGCCTTTCTCATTCTCTCCATTCTCTTCTAAATGTTCCATCTCTCTCTCCCTCTCCCCCCTCTCTCTTTCTCTCTCTCTCTCTTTCGTGCACGTAGAATTGCGTTCACAAGACCGCCCAAAGACATTTACTATTCAGAGAATAGGGACGGTCGAATACTATGTACGAACTATACGAATCTCTTTGGGTGGAGGTTATAATATAGAGATGAGTCGCAATAGTGGAGGTTTCAAGTGACGACAAAGTTAGCTTCTGTGTGGGATACTGGTACCAAAGGTACCAATATGGATTTGAATCTATCGTACCACGTTGGTAAATACAGTGCAGGGAGATGTTCGCGCGCCACTTTATACTTACCTATACGCATTTGTGAGGGTGCGTTTATACAATTGGCGCATTATCATGGCTCCCTGAAAATGTATTTGAAACCAAAACCACTCTCTAAAATTGAATTAGTCAAATTGCACTGAATCTCTGTGAATTTTTTCTCGATTTCAATCAGTTAAGATTCACTGAAATTTAGTGGATCCAATGACGGTTACTGAAAATTTCAATATAGCGATTGGATTGAAATTTTAGACGTCTAGTCGTCTGACGATTTTTTTTGATTTATTGGAATACAAATATTTTTTTAAAAGTTCCCAAAACACGAAATTTTAAATTATTTATAGTAGAAATTTACTTATTTATTTATTACCGAAATTTCAAAAAATTTCAAATAATTTAAAGGGATTTTTAAGGATTTCACTTGATTTCTTTCACATTGGAATCGATTTCTTGAAATTTCTTAAAATCACTTATTTAAAATGTATTGAAATCTTTTGAAAATCACTAAACTCTTTTGAAATCTTTAGAAATCCATTATAATTGCTTGCAATTACTTCACATCACTTGATATCTCTTAAAATTCCCCAAAATCGCTTGAAAGTTTCTATGAAGTATCTTGAAATTCCTTAAAGTCATTTGAAATGTTTTTAAATCCCGAGCAATTATATATAGAGAGAAAGTATTTTTATTTTCTTTATTGCTCTATAATTGTGTTAAGAGAAGTTTAGAATGAAAATCGCTTTGCGGCAAATATAAATATGTTACTCCTAACTGACCGGGAAAATTGAAAAACTTGACTGGGAAATAACCGGGAGTTTGAAATCGTCCGCCGAATCGCCACTCTGAATTTGAATGGTGAATATTTTTCTTTATCATGTTGCAAAATACCAGAGATGTCACCATTTATGAAAACATGGATGCAAGCTTTTTAATAGGGGATGATAATACCAGTCTTTCATTTAAATATTATCAATTTGTCCAAAATGAAAGAGACATCCGACCCTGGGCATCAACCCTGCATTTGGTTAAACACACCCTTTCATGATTGTGTGACATTATTTGTGTGAATGTACTGTAATTCAGGGTAGCTTTTCGGCTTAAATGTCGGTTACATATATATGGGAGTTTATATGATAGCACGAGTGTGAGGACACTAAATTGATATACGTGTACACAGGCATATATACTTTACTGAAAGAGGAGTCGTCCGGGCATCGCGTCGCAGCCAGCGGCGAGTTAAGCAGAGCGCTCCTCTGCATTGTCGTGAAGTAAACTCATTACAAAGGGGCGAGGTTAAGGAATCAAGGATGTATATATCTTGGGTGCAAAGCTAAATCCCTAATCTGCCAGGAGTAAATGTCCGCTCTTACTTCCGGTTCGTATCACTTGCCTGAAACACTGCACTTGATGATCCAACATTCGAAATTGATTTTTCATATCTACTTAACTACCCCATCCTAGAGAATGTGTACATTTTTTTTTTCAATTAACTTTCTAGAAATGTTAACTCTACATATCGAAAAATATGCGACTGTTTTATAGTCTAAGTCATAAACTGCCATTAAACTTTTTTAACGTTGATGATAGAAAATTTTTATTACTGTAGCTGTGTCCCATAAAATCAGTCACGAGACAACGATGGGTATGTATACATGTGAAGTTTATGGGCGCATAACAATTACACTCAACAATGGGCTGGGCAGCAACTAGTAGGTCGAAGAGCATATATGTATACTTCTCACATCTTGTTTTTTCTTTTTTCTTTTTCTTCTCTGCATTTTTTCCCGTCTTGTTACATTACTATGCAAGGGTGTATAAACTATATAGACTAACGACGTTAAGCCGAATAAGTGTGACTTCGTTAAGCTGCGTGAATGCACATTTTTTTATCTTTTGTCTCGCTTTCGTTTCTCTGCAAACTGAACGAATGCAGAATTTATATATAACTGCTTGCGCATAACGTATGTTGCAGAACTAACATATATATGTCTTTATAAATGCAATGCTTAAATATGTTCAGTGTATTCAAGACTCTTCTTCAATTAGTAAGTCCCTCATTGCAGTACTTTCGCAGTTCTTAAACTGATATTTCTCATTCTGAGATTGTTTTAGAACCATGGCGTTTACTTAAGCGAGTATCTTTGTTTTCTAACATCTCCTCTTCAGATTGAAGCAGACTCCAGCACAATTAAATGCCGAGTTTCTCCTTACTGAGAAAAGTTAGCTTGAAAGTTTATGAAGAAAAGACAAAATAGTCTGTAGCATCAAAATATCAATAATGTTTCTAACAGAAATTCGACAATACGTTTTACTTAATTGACATTATTACATGAAATTTGAAAAAAACTAATTTTTCTCCAAATTCCAAAATTACAATTAGAGTAGTAATATTCGTAGACGTGACTGATATTACTGTAAATTTAAACACAATTATTCACGGGGTAATGCGTTTTCAAAAGTCTCCTGCTCTCTATCTTTCCGCGCATCAAAATGAATTATTACTTCTTTTAGAGGATAAAAAAATTCAACACCGGCTTTTGCCTGTGGTGCTTCAGACAAATTTCATTTGGAGTGCGTCTCTTTTTCGACCCACATTGTATTGTCATTCATGTAATGTATGTAGTAAAGAAGAAAGCCTGTGAAATTTCATTTGTATGGGTAAAACACATACGCACACTCTTGTCTCTCTATCTCTCTTCACCACATCCTCTGTTCTTCCTCTGTCTTTCTCTTTCTCTCTCGTATACTCTATAGAAGAGCATTACTGCATTCACATCGTCTGCATTTCCATCTGCTTAGCAGCGAAATCCGCTTTATGTTACGACGGATAGAGTGCTGGCATCGCCTACTGATTGCGAGACGTACGGCTATAATGCGACTCTACCACCTAGATTTTCAGTTCCACGTCGACAACTCTATTTCACCCTGCATCCAGAGCCGAATATGCTGTTGGTATATTACTTTTCACACTCCCGATCGAGTGAAAATCCTCTACAAGTGAATGCATATCGGGCGAACGACAAGCGATCACGGCTAATCGCAGAACGAGTGCTATATTCAAAAACGCTCGGATTTACAGACTCTTCGTTGCCACTATTGCGAATGCGCTGATGAGCTGAAGGGAAATTTTGACCTGGTTTCAAGTGAATTGAAGTTTCCTTTATTAACACATTAAATCATTCGAATTCAATTATACTATAGGGGTTAGATAGATGTAGGGTGACGACTTGACCGGGAAACCGAGAAAGTACGGAATGTAACCGGAAATTTCATTGAACGAGAAAAAACCGTGAATTTGATTAAAAAACAACTTCTGATCTCTTTGAGTTTTCTTTCTTTTAATAATAATTATCTATACATTTTTTACGAAAATTTTGTTAAGTCTTAAAAAGTATAAAAAGTTAAAAATTAAAACATACTGATACTGATAGACTAATTACACTGAGAAACCCGAGTTTGTATTTATTGTTAAAAAGCACACTAGATTTTACTATCTGTACTTTGCAATGAGGGGCAAAAAGCAAATTTTAATAATATTTACTAAACTCAATAGTAACTCGTAAATGTTTACAGAATTATAAAGTATTTTAGATAAAGAACTAAAACTATTACAGAATTTGTATACTACATAGTAAAATGATGTGCAGAGACTATGCGCATAAAATAGTAAAATATGTACAGTTAGAGTTGCAAAAAAAAAGCTTTGAAGGGGCCTAACTTCACACTATAGCCTACATGTATTAATATTCTAGCATACATTTAAACTGAAACAGAAAAATCGACTTAGAATAAATAGAAGCTGGTGGGAATCGAACACGGGTCTCCGGGATTAGCAGTTAGACGATGTTCAATTTACCTATAAGGAAATAATAAGAGTTTAAATAAAAACGTCCATATGACTGTCAAAATCTGTTATTCGATAATCGGCACACATCGGATACGCTCGGCTACGCTTGGTCCAAGACTTGATGTTTTTTATTAAATCAATTAGTAATTTCTTCTACATATTTAGTATGTTATATTACTTAAAATACTTGTTATTTCTATTCTTTTTGTAGAATGTATTAATTTCTCTAATAATTTTTCCTAAATCGGATTTTATTACAAAAAATAATACTCTCTAAATCTGAATTAGTCATAAGTTACTAACGAAATAATGCCAAATCGTTTACTAATACACTTTAGTAAGCATCTTTACTATAAATTAGTTAAAAACTACTAATTCAATTAGTTACGGTAACTAAATCAATTAGTGAGCCTTACTAAATGAATTAGTAATATTTTTCTGTGAATTAGTAGTTTTTAACTAATTGATAGTAAAAATGTTTACTAAAGTGAATTAGTAAACGATTTGTCACTATTTCGTTAGTAACTTATGACTAATTCAGATTTAGGGAGTAAACTTTGCTATTACTAAATAGGAAATCTTCTTTTAAAAATAGTATAACTTATTGTTTTTGTATTAAAATGTCGAAATTTAAGGATTTTGCCCCGACTTGCTATGTATATTAGTAATTTTTCTAACATAGAGGGGGTCACTGTCATTATATATGATTCATACACCTAAATTTTCTATTTTGACATGACTTGTACACGGAGTCTAATTAGATTATGAAGAAGCAAAAGTAGATACTAAGAAGTACATTTTTTTCTCTAAAATATACTAAAAATTATCTGCTTCTTTTTGCGTGAAATACTTTTTCCAGGTAAATAATTTTATTACAATTATATGAGCATGAAGGAAGACTTAAAAAGCGTATAAAATTACCTAAGTTTCTCTTTCCGCAATGTTTTTGTAACAAACTGAATTGGGAACGCGGTTATGTGACAGTTGAATAGGAAAGAATGTCACAATTGCAGAAGGGTACGCTCGAGTGACATTTAAATAGAAGAAATCTGCAATTTTAGCCGAAACAAGCGATTCGCGTGTACAATCGGTTGCGCTTGAACCAACATTTCCGGGTAGAGAAAGAGCCAGTACTGGGGTTTGTATTTTGTGTGTGCCTTCGCGTGTTTCCTGAAATAATTGGTTTGCCTGAATTGATTTGGTCTGTTAGCATCGCTTTGACCCTTACTCGCGCTGAATTGAAAGCTTATCGCACATAACACTGATCGATTTATCCAAGTGTTTTCATTAAACTATCATTACTCAAACTAGATTCGTGCGTCCTCGTAATATCTCGATTATCCGATACAGCGTTGAGTTAACGATAGATAAATTAATTTTGCTAAACTAATCATATTGCATTTCGAGTTTCCATCATATCACGAAATAAAGTAAATTAAAGTCAAGTAATTAAAGTACACAATTTGGACAATTTTCGTACCATAATTTTCGTGTTTGTTGATTTATGCTCAGATTAAATATTTGTCTCTTGGCTCCCTGCTTTCTTCCTTCTACCATTTTTTTCCTTTTGCAGAAAGTTGAATTGTCGTCCGAACGGGCGCGTTATTAAAACAGACATCCAGGGTAAGACAATGGTCTACCATTGCCGATTGTGAGTAGTAGAGTTCTTCGCACGTCTGTCCCTGCCAGAGCTTTAGCTTCTCCTCATCTACCCCCGTCTGGCCTCCACAGTCAGGATTTGAATAATCGTGAATGCGAGGCAGCTGTGCATGTTGCAGGAAGCTCATTAGGCATGGCCCGAGGTATTCTGGCCCTTGCTTCCTTGCAAGCACGGCACGGCACGCCATCTAGAATCTAGAGTCGCCTCTGTACCATCACCGTACCGCAAAATTCTGTCATTTCCCTGTTCATCGACAATCAGAAACCGACCCAGACGTTTCTGGAATTCCTTTTTGGTCCCTTTGTCTCTCGCATATATTTTTAGGATACAATCGTGTTATCATAATGTGCTTCTATCCGCTTGCTAAAATATGCTTCCTGAAGAGAGTATGCAGAGAGAGTTTCCTACGTTTTAATACGATTAATTTTAATACGATTATTACGATATTTTCACTAATTCCTCTGCTTTTCCACACAGAAAGATTTCGCTTGTTGTGCCATGAACTTTAATTGAAATGTTTGCATAACTGACTTTTGCTCATAATTTAATATCCACGAGTTATAATAATTTTAACATACATATATATGTGTATATATAATAAGAAACATTCCTTGAAAAGAAAATCAGGGTGGCCACATGTTAGGAAAGTCAGGGAAAATAGAAAATTACATTTATGCTAACTATGTTATTTTAGTTTAGTTAGTTACTTTAGTTTAGTTACTTTAGTGAAACTTTTCACTAATTATTAGTTGTATTTCACTATTTCAATTAATAAGTTTTCAACTTTTCACTAAAGTTTTAGTTAAAAATGACTAACAATTAGTAGAATTTTTCACTAAAGTAAATCAGTGACCTACTTTTCACTAATTCAGATTTAGAGAGTAAATAATTTAATTTGTATTACTGTAATTTCAGATTCGAGACTAATTCCGGTGATATTCCTGTGAAATTTCTGTCTTCCCTCGGTAAGTTAAAACTAATTTCAAAGTATGTAAAAGAGAAATGATGATTTTGGTCTTACCTTCGATTTTAAAATTCCGTATCTGAATACCAGGGTTGAGAGACTCTGAAACAAAACAAGAAAAGTCTATGAACAACAAAAAATGTAAAAAAAATCTATTAATCCGCGTGCAGTCATCTTGTCTGTGTTTTGAATGTGGCGGAATAAAGTTTTGAGGCCGGAATTTCCGGTATAAAATTATACCCAACCGGTTAAGTCGCGACCTACGTTCAATGCGAGTTGCTCCTCCTGTGCTCGCATAAAATTACGACGCTTTATGACGGAAGTCACTCCCCATTCTTATTGCGACTTGCTCGAGTTCAAATGCAAATTTGAAACGAGCGCGCCCCATTTGTGCACAACTTACTCCCGTATCGCGCGACTGTTGCACGTGGGACTCTACAGAAAGTTAGAAGTTTGATAAGCGAAATATTGTGCCCACTTGGGACGAGGACTGACGAGTCAAGTCAAAAGAGACTTTCTTTCCTCCTTGACTTGATGATCAGTTGCATAAAATACAAAACGTGTCTGTAAATGAGATTTCAATTACCTCCTCCTTTCTCTTCTCTACTCTCTATTTTTTCCTCACAATTAAATAAATAAATAAATAAGTGAATGATTAAATGTCAGTACATTGGGTCGGTATTAATTTCTCTAAGTCTACGAAATAAGAAATAATAATTTTCAAACAGTAGAAGTTGGAAAGTTCTTGAAAAGGAATCGCATCATATTTCAATGACATTCTTTATAATTACAGTACTTTCAAAGACTCTTGTGATTATAACTCGTGGCGCGTATTTTCCATACAGAGTTATTTTTTAAATTGAAGATTGAATTACATTTTTCTCTCATCTGGCAGAACAGGGAATTTTTTAGTAAAAAACTCATAATGAACAGAGATACATAAAACAATGCTTCAATTTAAAAGAATGAGAACTGAACTTTGTAACTTTAGATACAAAGTACAAATCTGCTTTGATATTCTTAAAAAATTATTTTATTTTTCTTAAATTTAAATGTAAGATGTCTCACCACACCTGGATTTTACTACTGTAAAAATATAACATAGAGAGTACTCAGCATAAAAGTCTGATTTTGTTAAACGTGATCTTAACATAAAATATCCGTATTAATATTTAATAAACGTATTAATTATCCGTATTAATGTTTAATAATAAATATTTAATTTATGGTAATTACAATGCATTGAATGTAATAAACATAAATTTGATTTAGGAAACGCAAGTAAAATACAAATAAAGTTGAGACGAAAATAAAGTTAGAAAGTGGAAGGATTATTTAAATATTTAGAGATTCGAATAAAGCCAAGTTCTTAAACTTAGTCTCAGCACGTTTTATGGAAATCGTCAGTCTGAGAAATAAAATCAGTTCTCCGAAAGTATCACTCGCCTGATCGGTTCCGCAGTTTTACTACTGGTTAGCGAAGGACCCTTCTCAGTTGCAATGTACGTTTTTGCTCTTACAGCTTGTACCCTGAGCGATCATCAGGAAAAGAAACGTCAAATAATCTTTGCCAGTTATTGCCTCTTTTCGTTCGAGTAAACCTTGACGCTGCAGAAAAGCAGTTACTTATAACGATAACCACTATACTTTATCCAATAATTATTGAAAGCAAATATTAGAATAATTTCTACTTGCTCAAAGACTGACGATTCATATTGTGAAGTTACCAGAGAGGTTCAAATTAAAGAAGTATACAAATTACAGAGGTTCAATCAAAGATTTTCTGAGTTAAATTTAATCTTTTTCCAAGATCTGAGTGACGTTTCTTCTTTAGAGATATACTTTTCTAGTTTTCATTGTCAAGCTTAAACATAATGCAATTTGAATTCACATCAAGCTGAAAATTGTAATGCGGGTACTTTTCAGTTGAAAGAAAAAGTTTTGTCTTCGTTTGAGTCGTTACACTGGCACTCAATGCTTTCTCGCGAAAAAGTATATACGAGTCTGGTATAATTACTTTGAAATACCCCGAGGCACATCTTGGCGACTCTGATGAGTTTCTGCTTCAAGCAATGATCCCTAAAGAAGACTTCAAGAAGGGTACATATCGAGTGAAAATTTCTTGAACAAGTATTCAGCAGCGTGAAAAGAAAGTCTCATAATGACTTCTATCTTCATAAGGATTCATTGATATTCAATTGGTATAGAATTTCCGCGAACATGAAAAATCTTCAGGATTTTAAGTCGGCATTCTAAATTCCTTAGCGTACTGATATTTTATATGGAGAAATACATAATTTATATATGAATATTATTATTCAATATAATATTATTCAATTTTTCTTCTGTAAATTTATATATAGACAGTACAATTCATTTGTTAAAGAGAGTTTTATAAAGTTTACGAATATTTTCTTTCTAATTAAAACAGATGTCAGTCAATGAAAATTACTTGTTAAAGTGGCCACGGCATTTTGAAACGCAATGGAGCGGCATTGCGTACAAGAGCCCAGAAATTTAATTAAATACCATGAATAGTATTGGCCGAAGGCCAATCTTTTCCTCTCCGTTTCTACGAAACTCGATTCTTCTCTGGATAAACTGTTCAAATACAGAAAGCATGCATAAAGAAGTTTTGGGTAAAATAAATTTAAGTTATTATTAAAGTTTTCTCACATAATGTTTCTGTGTTTTTTTTTTTTTATTTATGAAGGGTAATGAAATATCTATAAATGAACTTCGATATTAACTCGGTTGAAATACTCTATATATTTTTCATTAGTAAATAAAACTGACTTTAGAGCAAATATTTTCGATAATTAAACCACTTCGATGAAAGCAATATACACACAATTTATACTAATATAAATAATAATTTCAAATATGTTCGGTATTAAATTATCCTCGGAATTATCATATTGCAAAAGGTAGTGGACCCGATACACGAACACTTAACGGCTTAGTGTCAACTCTTGCCCATTTAAAAGCATTTTTAAAGTATTTAAATTCGGAAAAAACGTATAAAGCTATTTTTAGTTGTAAAAATAAACATTCTTTGAACTATTTAAACAAGAAAATATAGATTTTTTAAACATTAACTTAAAAAATATATATATAAACACAAGGAACGAGGCAAATACAAGTGATTCCTCAAATTGCCACGAACTTTTATTTTTTTCTAAACGATGGTACTACTTTTTCTTTTTTTTACATTTTAAATAATAACTTAAAATATTAAAGTATTTTATAAAATTTTTTGTGAAAACGATAAAAATGTATATCATTTTTTAAAATTAAATAACTGACAGTGTTCGACCATCGGGTACTGTTCGAGTATCGGGTCCACTACCTTACTGTAATTACTTTTATGTGTAAATAATTTTAAAGAAAGTATTTTAATTTTCAAATTTATTACTTTTTATATGTATTGCAGTTTATAATGTTAACGTAATTCAAATTTTTCAAGTCATTGTATATAGAAGATTTGTCCGGAATTTGTGGAGGTTTGATATATTCCAATATTAATCACGATCTCGTAAATTATAACACACAAATCTATTTCCGAAATTAGCAATTTCGATGCATAAATGGTGAAACGTTTTCCGATCGTGAGAATAAATAAATCAATCATGAATAAATGACATTTAAATCCTTTTTTTCGTTTACAAGTAATTGAATATTTTTGTTAGTAAAATTGTTGAACATTTTTACGCTATGCCGATATAAAGTTATTCTTTAATTTCAGTGATGTTTTCAATCAGCGGGAATTTAAGGAAATCCTGGAATTGTTTTTATTTTCGATACATTTCCAATTTGGAAGAATTTTTCCCAATAATCAACCAAAATATTTTTATTTGACACTTGAAATTTTTGTTAAATCTCTTAAAACCTTTTAAATTATTTTCAAATCCTTTAAAAACAAACTTTCTGAATTTTTTTGATATCACTATATTTTGCTAAAAATTAATCTTGAAAATAAATGAGTAAGATTAAATAAAAGATAATCACGCAGATTGAGAAAGGCAGAATTTAAAGACGAAACAATGCATCAATATATTTTTGAAATTCCGTTAAATCTTTAGTAATTCTTTATCACTTAAAATCTCTGAAAATTCCTTAAAATCCTTTGAAACGAAAAAAATGCGGGTATTTCGTGTGCAAAATTTATTAGAAACATCCTGTTAATGAGTCTCTTGATTTATTGGCAAGTTATTATCAAAGCCTTACTCACCTGCATAGGCCAGGCTGATTGCGAATACCAAACCTGACCTGGAAATTGTCTTGCATACGTGAATGTGTAATGTACATTGTGTAAATGTATACATAGTATGTACTGAGCCTTCATACGAAATTCAACATGAGCCACATCTTCTCTGAAAATGGTGTACATGGAGTCTAAGTGAAAGTCGAGGGGTTGCGATTCTCTTCTCCTCCTAAGGCTCTGCTCTCTATGGAGCTATTAACTAAACAATCATCCGACTCACTAAATGCTCTGAAACGCTATTACGCGCATGGTTGGTGGCCTGGGGTTTCTGGTAAATAATAAAATGTGCAAATAGTGGCGCGTGAGTAAGCAGAAAAATTCGCGGGATGCACGTCAGCTGGACAAGAAAGAATGAGCGAAATGAGAAAGAAGGGAATGAGGTGTGGAGGTGGTTTGAAGAGAAAGGGATGAAATTGTGAATAAAAAAAATAAAAAAATAAAAAAAGGAATCACAGACCACTGCGCTCACTTGGCTCGGCTGACCATAGCGTCCTCGTTCTACTGCATAAGCGCGCCACCACGTGTAATCCGCATATGGCTATAGATCGTTGCGTTTGCAGTTTGCCATAGTCCAAACTCTCCTGCACGCTAATATAGCCGGATGTGAATTCTGAAAGAGTGCTGAATGGCATTCTTCGTAAAATATGAATTGATATCGAGGATTTTATCACTGGAAATAGTTAAATGCATGCAATTTTAACTATAATAAAAATAATATTCAGAACTCATTTGTTGACGGGTGAAATCGGTTGTTGGGTTAATTAATAATAATTTCTATAATGTTTTTATGTGACGCTTGCAACTTGCAACTTATGTTAAATCTCTTGAAATTAAAATCCCGGAATTCCATTTCGAAATGTGTAGTGGTCGCTATAGAAGTCTACAGTGCGCTACTTTTTTCTTAAAATTGAAATTAAAATTTTAATACTGCAATGAACCAAGTAAGCAGAAAAATGCGGGAAATGTCCGGGAATTTCGTGAGTAAAATTTAATAGACACCCAGTAGAATAGTTCTTGGGGCTTCTAGGTTGATAGAAAGAAGGGGTGTACTTCCGTCTACCCCTACTTTCTCTAGAGCGACCTTTTCTTTCATTCTGCACTCTTTTCGGAGAGCCAGAGCCACAACACTCCAAAGCCATTATCGTTACCTCCAGCGTGGGTAGACACTTTGCGAGACTCTGGTATTTTTCAAATACAAAACATTCCGCGCATCGCCGGATGTTACGCCTGCAGTTGTACTTGATTCTTTCCGGACGTATGCGTGCTTCTGTGCCGAGAAAAGACAATGAGAGAATGCAGAGGAGGATCTTTTGTTTTCGGGGGTGGCGGGCAAGTGAAAATGATATATTTTTCTGGAGTTGCTGGTGGTGTAGCCATAACTTAACATGAAACGCGAAAATTGAATTGCGTATTAGAAAATGTGTTTTTCTGGCGAAGAAAAGTGCACACGGAAATACTTTCCAAGAATAAACTTGTAGAGAGCTAAAATTTCTTATATCATTTTTACTACTGTGAAAAAATAGATATAACATTCGTATTTCATTTAATGGCTAGCAGTTCTGGTGAAACTTGCTAATTTTTAATCAAAAATTTAGCATGTCTCTGCCAGAGTTGTTATCAAAGTTCCTATTAATTTCGTTTCTTATTACTCCTTTCCTTCCTTTCATCCAGTAGTTAGTCACGAACCAAAGTACGCTCAGTCTGAACTAATCATTTTATACCACGAGTCGAGTATTGCAACTTTTTATATTTTTGCCTGAAATGAAGGAGAGTAGATAAATATGAAGAGCAGAGATGATTTCATTTCTTTTGAATTTTTTTTACGTTAATAGAGATCAAAAAATTACCTCTCAACATTATAAAAGTTTTAATCAAAGCTTATAGTATCTATAGGAAATCTGACTCGAAGAAATACATGCTTCATCGCACTCATAAATATGAACATAAATACTTCGTTTCGACTTCATAACCATGTTTTCCTCAGATTGAGACTGAATGGATGTGTGGATTGGAAAACGATACTAATTGGATTTAAAAAAAAAAATTCGCATCCATATTGCGATTGGATTTCACCAACGGTTACTCGCGAATGAACAAAATTGATCAGGCAATTTACTTGCGCGTTATAATTCATTTGGAGAACTTGTGAGCGATTTCACATTCCAAGTAATTTCTGTTAGTGAAGTTAGCTGATTTCAATAAGTTAATAACAGGAGTACGATGTATTTTCGCAATTAAATTTCAGCGAAATTTCGCTGAAATCTAGATACATAGTATAAAAAGATTTAAGTTTATTTGAAAGAATTTGTAGTATGGCTAATGCTGAAAAGATGGAGAAAATATAGCTGGCAGTCGACATATCGACAACGAAAAGGGAGAATCCTACCTTGTTGAAGAAAAAAAAGTAAAGCCTCCTAGAAGTTTATTATCATTATTTGTCCACTGAAAAAGCCTTTGGACTATGTGGACTACCTCCCAGTGGAATAGTGTCCTCTCTGATATCAGATAATCCGGCAAACGCAAGCGACAAAGTCGCACAGTCGCACTTATATTCTGTTTCAGAGGTTGGAAGCTTGCTTTTCTATCATTTTGAATACCTCCTCTGCTTTTCAAAACCAAAGCTCATTTTTCATTTCATTTTTCTTATCAAACCTGATATGTATCAAACTCCGATTTGTAAATACATATATCAGCACTAATGATATTTAATTGACCTACTGATTTATATGAAAGATCTGATATTATATCTAAATATTCGTTTTCCAATTTTGAATAGAAGCAATTTATTTACGTTTTCTAAGGTGGTAGACTAACAATACTTTCTTGCGAAATAGTACGGTGCTTCGTCTTAGTATTCAGTGACAAGAGCTTTAGATTCACGACTGAAAAGAAACGTTGTTTCAATTAAAATTTTTGCCATTCGTCTTAGTGTTAGTGTAGTACTGCAGCAGAATAATATAAGCATTCCTTTATCGCAAGCAACTGGAATGTGTGTTCTTTTTTGACAAATAAGTCTTTTGTATTTAAAAAACGTTTATTCGGTTATGTGAGCTGTATATGCACGAGTTTATCAACTCGCTTTTCATGCTAAATTGCTTACATTCGTTTGATAGCATTCATTGCTCGATCTATCTGTATTGAATTTTGCAAACATTCCATTTCACTGGTTTTTTTTTTTTGTTACATTTTCCACTTCAGTAATTTCAGTCAATGAACAACTATGCATACTTCATGTTTGCCAAAAATACCGAGAATGACAAGAGAAAAATTTGTGAAAAGAAAAACTAGCTAGAGAAAGAAAGTAGGCCCTCTTTCAATTGAAAGAAACATGCTAGACTGGATATTAGAAAAAATTTTTTTAAATATACCAAACAATTGGAATCTCGGGATCCATACTTTTAAATTTTGTAAATAATTTTGTTAGAAATAAATTTATAAATTTAATGGGAATTTTCTATAAAATCATCTCATCTTTTAAATGTAAGTAACCTTATTTATAAAGGTTCAAGCTCTTTTTGTTTTTTCCAGAGAAGTTTCGAATAAAATTAAGTTAAACTGACTTAAATGAATAGAATTCATCTTCCTTTGAAGCGAAATAGTTTAGGAAGCCCTTGGGATGTAAGGGATATATTGCGACTATAAGACACAGGACAGTAGGAAATTCTCAGTTTGCTGAAGCAATCTCTCGCGCGGCTATATGGAGCTGCTGATTGTGAATTGGGGTTGAGGATACTGGACGGAAAAAGAAGAACATGGACGTCGGTGCCGACAAGAGGGTGGGAAGGTATAAAGGGATAGGAGGCGGGGAAGTTAGGGTAGGTCGACTGGTCCATGGAAGTGGATTCGTGTTTGGACTTTCAACCTACTCTCGAGTTTACTACAAGGATACGATATGTGTTCCAACTATATATATACATTCGATGTCTACACATGTATGGCTAGGAAAATACTACTAGGTGACTGAATTCACTTTTAAGAAAACGAAGCGTCGTTCGCATTGATGATAAAAAAAAGTGTGTGGAAAGCTTAGCCTGGCACGCAGAAAATCTGGACCACTATTACTCTTCCGTATCGAAGAACCTCGCTGATGCATCAGATTTTTCAATGTGTATGATGCAACTGCTGGATGCAGTTGCGAAATATCGCTTTGGACATTGATGGCTGGAGACATTATTTATTAGAGGAGATATCCTAGCCTATAGCTTTCTTTTTCTTCATCGATTTCTTCACCCCTGGATGTTATGTATTTGAAGTAAATGTAATATTTACTGAATCTACTTCAATTCAAAAGTTCTTGTATATTTGGGTGGTTCAAAAAATTAGTTTTAAAAAATTGAAGGTGCTCTCAAAATTATTTGTTCCTTTTGAAGAAGAAATTATTTAAAAATCTGAGCTAGAATCAAAAGTACCTAGTACTCCCTCATCTATCTTAAAACATTTTAAAGCTATTATTTTTGAACCACCCGAATGTTATATGAATTAGCGAAAAATGGGGTTTTTCTTCTATTGTTTACAGCTAATGATGTATATCCATTTTAGGAAGTCGTTTCTCAAAGAAAAACTTTCTTTAAAAGCACATGCTTTCACATAAGATTCATAAATAAATTTGATTTGCTAGGTCTCGAGTAAGTGCACCAAATAGGAAGTCGGTAGTTCCAAGATATTGCCTATTCAATATATTTTTGAGAAATATGACTCCTCGACTAGTAAAACTTGAAAAGTTTTGCGTCGTGAAAATTCAACGAGTGGGATCAGATGAAGCGATTTTCAATCGTACACGAAAGGAAAATTTCAGTTTTTCCATAGGAATGGTTGCATTCCGAGAGTAGAGTGGATTCCTGACTGATGTTGAAGCTCTTCGAGCATTTCTCGAGAGAAGTAGAGAAGTGTATACACCCCAGGATGGTGTGAACCTTCTGGCGCCGGTTCGGTATCGGCTCACGGGCTCACGGGCTCATCAAGCCCACCACCCCCGTAGGCGAAAATGCTAGGAAAAGCAAAGCCCTATTCCTGCTGCAACGTGGAGCAGAGAAAGGAGAGAACAGTCGGGGAACGACACGTACAGAGTGCGGCAATTTCGCGCAATACCGCCGGCATACCCGGCGCTCCAGGAATGTGGCTTAGCATTTTCCAGCTGCCGCGACCTAGGTACAGACTACAGACCTCTTTGCGTATATTCTATTCGAACTAGCAGAGCATCCGTCAGTGGGGTTTATATCTCGACATTATCGTCCCTCGTTATTCTAACGGACTAATGACGCTCTCTAAATCCAACGATAATTCCCACAAGTGCTCAAAATTCCACTGCATTAGTTCCTTATTTTGTTACTAAGATTATTAGTCGCGCGTTTCACTTTTACGTTTTTAGGCCACAATATTTTTTTTAATGGCGATTCTAAATATTGAATTAGTAATTATGAAACTGTTGAGGATGATGAGCTATTTATAAATTATATCACATTTTTTATATGCTTCTCAACTCCTTTACTAATTTCAACATATTAATTTCAATTGTTTTCTCCTCCAAACAATTTAATTTATGAATGGCTTTTAATTACACTAGCAAAGCAACATACGCGTTTGAAACAATATCATGAAAGCGAGATTTTCGAGACATTTCGTTGCACTACTTTTTTAGAGAGGAATTTCAATAGGTTTCTAGGAATTTTAAGGGATTTTGAGGATTTTAGAGTAATTTTTTGCTAATTACAGGAAAGTAATAATGATTCGTGACTTCTACTCCTCTATTTTATTTTTGGGCCAAAGTTTCGTTATTTTAGTTACCCTTCATTCTTGTTGTTTTCAATTTCGTTAAACTCAGAGAAATTAAATCCGTCGTTTCTAGTAGACCTTGAACCAACAAGTTCGTTACTTTTAGCGTACACTGGTTGAGCATTACTGTCTGGAAACCTGGGACGACGTAAACTCTTAGAGTAATAAATTACGAAGCGCAAGCCCTTAAGGATTAAAAAGCTAAATTTCCTTGTGCATGATCCTGTGAAACGGAAACCATAAAATTGGCCAGCTTTCCTACTTTTAAACAGTGGATCGTAGTCTCATCTTCCACTGGGCATAATTTGCATACATATACAGATATACAAAATGAAAATTTATTGGTATGATTAATGCTTTAATGACTGCAATTACAGTCTTAAAAATCTGTTTCCTTTTTATGCAGACTTTTGTGATTATTAAATTTGAATATTACTTCTCTTTTTAGAACCCTTACATTGATTCACACAAGATTTAATTTTATTAATTTTTTTAAAAATGCTCTACATTAAATGTACAGTTTTAGTTTTGCTGAGATTTTTTATTATGACTAGGAACTATGGTTCGCGTGATTAATTTCTACTTTTTCCACTCCTTTTGCTAAAAAGATTCAAAGGATTCTAGACAATTTTAAATTAAAGGATTTTAAAATTTTTTAAAAGATTTTCAGAGGTATCCTTTAATAGGACCACAAAACAAATTTTGCTAACGAAAATAATCTGAAGATAATTTTCAAATCACACAATTTGTGCAATTTCCAAAAAGCCAATCATATTTTCGATAACAATGTCTTTGATATTTTTGAAATGTAGGCACTTTTTAAAGATAGGAATATCTGCAGTATCTCACCTAGGTGCGTAAACAATGTATGAACCAGTAGAAAATGTACATTAAAGGATATTACATTTTAAGCGACCTCTTTTTAATCCTATCTTCTAAGTACACAAAGAAAAGTACTTCTTTTACGGGCAAACCTACGCAGGATAACGGCAAAAAGAACAAATTTACCGCGTTTCATTACTGCTGTACACATTTCAGCGAAAATATAAGCTCGAGATTGAAAAGTGCTCTTTTTTCTGGTGAATTGGCAATATACCACGTTTTCAAACGTGACGCCTTAACTGATCGTATACACTTGATGACAGTATGTAGAAGCGCAAGAGCGATCTTTAAGGGATGATAGGCGAGGCGAGAAAATGAAAAAGAATTCGTCATTTCCTTGGCAGAGCAAGATTTTACGATACTCTGCAGCAAAGAAGTTTGTAGACGATCGTTTCATCGTAGCCATAATTCTCGAATATTACGTGCGATAGTGGGATGTCAATATATTTCGAGCGTGTTCACGCTTTAACAAGTGTGGACTGGACCCATAAGGCGTTCACCCTGCATTGAGACACCTGCATAGTTGCACATCCATGAAAGTATGAGTATTCAAGCAATAGCTGTACTTCTTGTGCTTTTCCAGAGTGGTTTACGTAAAAGGACGCAGCTAGAAATTTTATTATCAACGTTGAGAGTTATGGTCAGTATTATCGCGCGAAAATGGGCGAGGTGCTAATTCAATTTACGTGCAGGAAATGCTTCGAGTTCGACGAGTTTAGTTTTCTTGTAAGGTATATTGCAGCTGCCTTACTAAAACAGGTATTTTTATGTATACTGAAAAAAATGATATTGAGGCAAAGAAATATCGATTCGATGCATCAAACGGCGAATTCACTAGCCTGCAATTATATAATTCCATATACCGTTACCGATGAAAGACGTATTACATTTATTACTTAATCTTTATTGATTTAATTATAGATTTATTGATGCTTGGGAAAAAAGTAGTATTTTATGATCCATTTTATGATATACTCTCTAAACTTGAATTAGTGAAATTTAACTGAATACCAGTTAAATTCCACTGATTTACAGTGACTCTTTTCTCACGATTTTAATCAGTGAAAAATCTACTGAAAATCAGTGAAGAGTCACTGAAATTTTTAGTAGTTTAGTGAAGATGACTGAAAATTTCAATGACTTTTGAATGATTCTCAGTGAATTTTCACTGATTTTAGAGAGTAATTTTAGACTATATTCTCAGTTTGCAAGTTTTTTGTCTGCAACTCTAATAGCGACTCTGCTGAGTATTCTAAAAATTCCCACGAACGAATTTGGTTTCGACTTTATAGGAAGAAAACTACTGCATTATTGCAGCCTGAATTATTATTTACAAGCAGAACCTTGCATCTCATTCACTCAAACCCTCAGTTACCCACTTATTTTTTCCTACCTCTCCATTGCACTCCAGCCCTTATTTTTTATCGTTCCATTTCATCTCCATTACTATTTGTCTTGATAATACCTCATTACTATCGTTTTCTTCGCAATGTTAAACCTCTCGTCCCAACCAGAAAATTATTTTTATAGGTTTAATTTATGAGAAAGTGCATCTCATAAAAATTCCTGTTATTTTCACAAATGATAGAAATTCTTTAAAAAATCGTTTGAACTTTCACCGAGGATAAGAAGCTGCAAATATATGTAGGCAGGGAGAAAGTCAGTCACATCTTCTTTGAAGTCTTGTAAAATATTTTCATATTTTTCAGAAGCATTCTTCACCTTCCTTTACAACATTCAACTTTTAACAAGATGTAAATAGGAAACATTTTTTTCTCTCTTGGTTTTGTATTTTATACATTATTTTATACAATATTTCACTATTGGGACATATCGGGTTCTTAAATATTGTAAATTTGCTTTGCTTTCTTCAATCGTGATACTGGCGTTTTTAGTGATTCGAGATGCGAATAGGAGTATAAAAAACTGCGCATATCACAGTGTTAAACTATTATATCCGGATACGAAGATCATTTATCGCTTTCGCTACCCGGGGAAAGTATAAAGCGTCAATGCCATCCGAGTGTATGCGTTTTATGGCACGTTCAGTTTTTTCACAGAATTTACGCATTTCACAGAAAGTGTCGACTACTAGTACTTCGGCGATAATGCCTTCCTTCACTATCAGCTTTTTATATGAAAGTGGCGATTGGTTGGAGATCGATTTTCACTGCTCGATCGGACATTTCTGCTCTCGTTTATCAAATCAAAAATATTGGATAAAGGCTACGAACTTTAAGATTTAAAATGGTTTCATTTGAGCTGATTTTTACGATCTCATTACGTGATACGGTCTTAGGGTCTTAATTTGTGTTTGATTCTTATAATAGAGAAAAGATAGCCTCTGAAAAGAAAAAGCCTAAATTTAAGGTAGTTGTGCTAAAATCGAACCTTTCTTAGGAATTGGCTAAAATTTTCAAAATATGTAGAAAATATTGTTATCTAACCATGCTCGATTTTTTAGCTTAATCGTGTGTTTCTAAAGGCAAACGAATCTTACCATTGTGCTAAAAAACTACAGATGTATAGTAAAATATCGTGTGGATTTTATGAAAAAAAATCAAAATTATTGTGCGTTTAGTATAAAAGATATAATATTGAAAAGAATAATATTTCTGTTCTCGCGAGACACATGGCGGGGGTATGGAGTGACGATGTGGCAACACTGAGATGACATTTCGACGATTTTGACAATATTATTTTGAGGCATAAGTGCATCTCCACCATTTTCTCTGAGAATTAAATTGCAGTGTTGCCAATATTGTTCCCATACGAACTGTGACTGTGAATGTGTGTATATGTATATAGGATGCTTCTATGTGATTATACAATTCCAATCAAAATTTTTGACCAATGGTTAGGAGAGAAAACATGTGATATCTTACATCTATCTGAGTATAAACTTTCGAGTGTTTTTGCCGCGAGACAACTACCTTAAGGAATTCCAGAAATTGTCCTTGGTATTATTTTTTACGAGAAAAGTGTATTTTCAATTTGAAAAAGATTTTTTCGAATAATCAATCAAAATATTCTTGACGCTTACAACTTTTGTTAAATCTCATAAATCAAATCAAATCCATAGAAATTCCTTAAAATCACGTGAATATTCTTAGAAATCCCATGAAATTTCTTGAAAATCCTTAAATTCTTCTGAATTTTTGAATGAATGAAATTGGCAAAACCATCATAATATATCTTCTTGATATACAATGCGTTACAGCGACATATTCACTTTACTGCCAGATCCCTGGGAGTATACTGGGTGATAATAATTTTATAGCGATGATGGGATTGATCCCTTATTCAATATTGTCCGACACATCTCGCCTCGTAGTCGCCGCTTTTCCGCGATATTTTCTCGGATGCAACATCAGTGAAGATAAAAGAGTGTTTTATCAATTTTCATGCCCCACAATGGCCGTCAGTTTATTTTCGCACAAAATACTTTGTCAGTTTTCAACATCGGATATAGTAACGAATTACGCGGTTGGACCACTTATACTATAGAATAGTGCGTGTGTAACACTGTAACACGTTTACTGTGGCATTTTCAGTACTAACTGCCGTATCGGCAATACAGTGCCAAAGTGCTCTCTTTTACGATAGGTTCGACTTTATATACGCCAAGTATAACGGTGTGTTCTTTGAAAGCCACAGCAGCGTCCATAATATTTCGTTGGTATGCCATAGAGAAGACGAGGTTTATGGATAAAGTTCCTGACGGCCGTGCGCTCAATTTAAGCTAACCAATCGCATTGGTCCCGTTTCTAGTAGAAAATGATAAAACCTTAAGGTAAGGGAAGTTTCTCTTCTGATGTTAGATAGTAAGTGCGCCTTTGTGATTAATATGACTATCGACGAACTCGAAGGGAGGAGATATCGAGCAATTCTGTTACGATTCTTCTTTAGCTTTTAGATTCTTTCTTACAAGAAGCTCAAGTTGGTTAAACTGTCGGCAAATATGCTCTAGAAAGCTGTTCAAAGTACATACATCATATCGCTATTGTAATCGGAAACTCGGTCCAATATTATATAAGACGTAAACTGGAATTAGTTCAAAAGATCTTCAAAGAAAAATAATTTATTAATAATGCTTCTATTTCTGAGTTACTATATATATGTATATGTATATATATGTATCCTTACAAGTTCAATTTATTGCGTTTTCAATTTCTTACGGTGGAACTTTAATGGAAATTCCGTGGATTTTTCTTTTCCGAGTACAATAAAGCATTTTATTTATTTGATGATTAACTTTCAAGCCGCAATATTAAAAAAAATAATCAATTGGAAAAGTATTGCCTTGAAACTTTTAAATAGTCGAACTTAAAAGTTTCAAGTATTCCTTACGATATGCGAACAACAGTATATTAAAAAATTTTGCTGAAATTCGGTGGTAAAATTTCTCACAAAACTAGAATAATATTGCCCCTATCGAGAAAAATTTTTCAAGAAAGTCTTGTAGAAATCGCTTGAAAGTTTGAAACTTTAGTTGAGGATCAACTTTCTTCGTATGCTTCTCTTTTTAAAAGGAAATTAGAAAGATTCATGGACATTGAACATAATCCGAAACTTGGAGGGCTATGATTTCTCTATAGTTAAAAGTAGAAAGTTTCAAACGAAAATAAAAGAAGAAAGTTTTCAAGAGCGAGATAAACAAAGTTAATTTAACCCGGCGAATATTGAATATTATTTTTTTTAAAGAACGTGGAATGATAGTAGTGAATATTCAAATTAAACGATAAAATTATCACACTTCGATATCCGTTTTAGGTATTATAACAAAATTTCTAGCACCCTTTCGGCGCTTCCTCTGTAGCGGGTTTGGTAACGGTATTTTGCATAAAATAATTATTCCCTCCGGGCATTCTGATTATTCGCCAACTATGTCGATGATCGATCGCTGCTCCTCAGATTTCCTTCAAATTTCTGCAAATAAAGCCATGAATTTATGTATCATACTTCATAGTTTAAAGTGATAAAGCATAACAATTCCGAATTTTAGATTTTTTTTCCAAAATTTGTATAAAAATTTTTTAATATAATAAAAGTAATCTCGCCGCTGTTATTAAAATGCTGACTGTGAATTTTGATATTTTGAACTTCTTTGCTTGTAGCTAACATTAGAAATTTCAAAAAGCGCTTTTGAAAGCACTTCTGCTAAAAAGTCTGTTCTTTCTCCTCATTTCACTCTCGATATTCATGTCGGGGTGTATTAAAGTTCCCATGTGTATTTTCGTAAAATTTCTCGTGCTTTCTATTCAAGAAGTTGAGTTGTAAAGAGCGAAACTCGATCTAGCGTGAAATTACACTTTCCGGAATTTTACTCCTCAAGAGCTTTTTATATCGAATGATCGAAAAATGTACATTATATATGCAAATGTCTTGAATAAATTGTTGAAATTATTCCCTTCTGTATTTGCTGATAACACGTGTATTCCATTGAAGATAAAATCGCTTTAATTTCTGTACTATAGAATTGAAAACGAAAATACAAATATTTCCATAGAATTAAAGTAGCTACATTTAAAAATTTACCTCTTTATTCTTTTTGCCCTTTTTCAAACCATTTTTTAAATACTTAGTAGGTATCCCTCGAAATCTCGAAAAGTCCCTTAATATTCTCTAAAGTTAAAATAAATTTGTTTAAATAATCTTTTGAACTTCTTGAAAATCCTCTAAAGTAATAGTAATCCTTTAAAATACCAGTAAATTTCTTCAAATATTTCATATTTTAATTCCTTTTTTGTGGCCTAAGACAGTTTTGTTAACCCAAGAAAAATGTTTAGTTTGACCAATTACTGTTTATTTAAATTTATTGACAAACGACCCAACAAAAAAAAATTGTTGGCTTAAAAAAACAATTTTGCTGCACAAATAACAACAAAATTATATTGTTGGTGAAGCCTAACTCTTTTCTCAGTGTGCTTATAATATTGCTAGTTACATTAATAATTTGAATTGATGTAAAAAAAAATTTGATGGTCAGAACCTGTTGGTGGTGGTCACAGTCAATCAAGTTGGTGGCTGAAAGTGCCGATCGTTAATCTTCGCATCCGGAGTTTGCTTCAATAAGATGGCCATTTCGGACTTCCTGCGCCTTTTGTTCCTAGTGTGGCCGCTGGCTCATTAAATCCAGTGGAACCTTAGTCCTTGCGCTTCTCTATATATATGAATATAATAGCTATATGTCTTGTTCCTTCCAGAATAGAGTTATGGGGTTTGGGAGACGATCGAGCGAGCGGGAAGCTTACCGAATTATTGTTTGATAAGCCGTAATGTATAGATTCTCTATAAATGGGTTCGTATCCTGGCTTCACAATGCCGGAATGATTGGCTCGCTGTCTGGCCTCGCAGAGCTGCATTCACTACTTACAATGCGCTGTGTGGGTACTATTGCGAGCCCATACTACCCCAAAACGTCTTTCAGACTCAACCCTAATAGTTACGTCAGGTTCTATCACCTCCAACGAAACCAGATTCAGATTTCACCGAATTATAAACGCCTCCATGATGTCTTACAATAAGATACCTAGCTTTCCGTAAGTTTATCTCCATTCGCTAAATACATTATTTCTATATATTTGTATGGATTAATACGTCTGAATTGTAGTTTTTTACCTCTGAATAATATCTGAATTAAAATTACAAAATCTTATATAATAATATAATAACATAATAGTATAAATTGTGAGAGTAATGAGATACTATTTCTTTAAATATTTGATGATGTAAAATCGATTTTCGAGAAGAAAGTGGTCTTATACTCAACAGAGCAGTAAATTTCCATTATATTAATGGTATTTCAACAACGAGAAAAGCGTCGTAATGGGCACGACGCGTTTGAATTAAAAATTTAATGTGTATGGCGTGGAGGAAAGAGGAAAATGAAATTTTTGAGGTGTTAAATTCGTTTAGCTGTCTTTCAGCTCATGCTGCAACCACTCACTTGTCATCCGGTTTTAACTCTTGCGCCCCTTTGTCCGTTCTTTCGCTGCTTCTAAACCACTTCCTCTCTTTCTCTATGGTTCACGTGCCTGATACCATTCGTCTTTGTTTCAAGTCTCTTCAATCCTTTATTTCTTCTTTGGTCGGGTCTTCACCTCTGCAATCCTATCGAGAAAATGAAAACTTCACTCAATAATAGCCATACAGAGATAAAAATAAAACTAATGATATTTCGAATTATTTTAACTTCGAAGGTTTCTTTTGCGATAATTAATCTTGTCATATTAAACAAATTGACAAACGGAATTTGCGAAGGGTTTTTCTTTAAATGCTTTGTAATTTGCATTTATAAAACTTCTAATTAACCTCCTAGGGTGAGTTAATGAGGTGCAAGTATATTACGAAAGTTCTCTTGAATGGAAATTGAATATCGATGATAATGAAATGGATTCGGGGCTTCTCTTTAGCAAAGACGAAGTTATTGCGCCAACTAAAGCACGTCAATTAGGTTTCTCTTTTCCAGAATCGGGCTCAGTTTCTCCTTTGAGAGATTGCATTATTCGTTCTTTTGCCTTTTGCCCTGTGTAGAAACCACCGGCAGAATATCTTAATTATTCGCATTACTTTGACTTTTGTGAGTAGTAGTAAATTTTCTTGAAGCAGGGTACTTGACGAACATTTCAAAATTTTAAGAAGAAGCAGCAGAGCCCGAACTTTGGTCCTCATTTTTAATGCCATAAAAGTGAAGCTAGTTTAATATTACATATATGTCATTTTTAGAATTCATTTTAAGCCATTGGAATTAACTTGATTTTAACTTATTTTAACTTATGTAGTATGTTTTAAATTAATACTGTAAGAAACTCTACAATCTACTTTTATTGAAGATTTATTAGAGCTTAAATTGAACTTCTCTCAGAGAAGTGATATTCTTTTACTGATATTTTGATACAGCTTCTTCGATTTCAAAGAACCTATTATATACATTTTTCATAAAATGTTTAAAATGCGGGAATTTAAGGAAATTAGGGAATTGAAAAAAATCCGGAAATTGTGCTTGATTTTATTTTTTATGCGGAAGGTGAATCTACGGTTTCAAAACTCTTTCCGCATAATTATTCAAAATATTTTTATCTGCCATTTCAACTTTTGTTAAATCTCTTAAAATCTTTTAAAATGGCTTGCGATACTTTACCATAAGAGCAATTTAATTTCTCCAACTTTATACTCGCAATAATAAATATTTTTTGCTAAAACTAAACCATTTATCTCCGTCTCTACGAAACGGAAGTAAATGATCTAGTTTTAGCAAAAAATATTTATTATTGCCATATAAAGTCGTCTCTAAACTTTTTTAAATTATCGCAATATTCAGTTATTTTTTAAATTCTTCAAAACTAGAAATACTTTAATACAAATAACATCGCACATGCTCTAAAACTCTTACCAACAAATCAAAATACGAGACACAGGTGTCTGTAAGTACTTTTTTTTTTGATTTTTTAAAAAGCGAGCATATATACCCAGGATGGAACTTTCCTCACTTGCGTATATTACGCGTCGCAAGTTGCACTTGAATCTCATTGCGCTAGCTAATCCTCGCTGCCATCGTGTTTCATGCGGATTAAATCCTTCTGCTATTATTCCCATAATCCGGACAAGTGCCGTAGAGAAAAATATCGTATTAAGCATTACGTTTCGCTCGTGCGCTTATGAGTCGCGTCGTGTCTTTCCAGTCCTTTTTATTTATACAAAACGCAGCCAGCAAACTCTCGACTGGTAGAAAAAAAAAGGGACAAGAAATGAAAAATGAAACATTCAACGAGTTCGTGACGATGCATAAGCACGCGAGGAAACCGCGGCATTTTTTCTAAAACCTGATTACCCTGCACTTACGATGTAATTAGCGCTCGGGTATGCTTTTCTCACATCCTGAGATCATTTATGATTCTGCGTCTGCTAAAGTAAAGAATTTCAGAAATAAGTCCAGGATTATAATAATTTCCAGGAATTTGAACAATCAGTTTTTAATTGTATAAATAATTGTCATGAAAGACGTATTAAATTAAATGAACAGCATCAGGAAAGTGTATTATATGAGAAGGGGGTCAATAACATAACACAATGAAAATGTAAAAATGAGAAATCAAACTTGAGACATTTAAAAAGCTGTGTCATTGAACCTCCAGAAATGTGTTGAGTGACAAAAATGGAATAACCAACTGAGAGAATAATTTTAGTATGCTTTTAATGGAGTTATTAAAAATGTACTTTGAACTTAATCTGTTAATGAAAAGAGGAGATTTCAGAATTATTTGAATTTGGAAATTGAAAGATATACTCTTCACGAGATTAATTTTTACGTTTTTTTTTCTTTCTTTTTTTTAAGAAAAAAGCGGCATTATATTGCAGAGCGTATTTTAAAAAGTTGCATTTCTGACGAAAGGGGCTTGAGCCTTAATCCTTCTATTAAAGTTTCACTCACGGAAGTTGGCTGAAGCGATTTATTTCTTAAATTCTTTTAATTATACAATATGCACGTTCGAACTGACAGAATTTACTATTTCTATTTTTTACATTCTCAACAGAGAAGGTATTAGATTTTTCATACAGATTTTCATAATTGATTGATTTTAAATTTAAAGTAGTCTCTGATGATTAACAATTTTACTCTACAATTTATAAAATAAGAAACCTTCATTAAACACTGAAATAAAGAACATTTGAATTTCAAAACTAAAGATTTGAGCCTTTAATCCGCTTACCTACATGGATTTATTATTAACATTATTAGAGTTGAACTAAAAGAACTGATGAATTTTTTCCAACAAAATAATGAATATTTCTATTTTCTATGCATTAATTTTCCAACGTCAAGTCTGACATTCTGGTAACATTAGTATTAAGTAAAGATTTATTATGTTTAAAAATGATATAAAGGATTTAATTTACTTATTTTCTGTTCTTTAATAATAAACTTATAAGGTATTTTTTCTCTTTTTTCAGACAATGCTGCCAACGCTGCAATATGGAAAGGGCCGTTTTGGTTAGTACATTTTTGCAAATTATAATTTTTATTGGAAATTATATGGCAATCCTTTAATAGTCAAAAAAATAGTTTATTGGTAGAACTATTTTCGTTTTGCACTTAACAGATAAGTTTCTTAATGTAAAACGTTCAATCCAATGAAATTCCATCTCTGTAGCATGTCTAATAGATTATTGCGTAGACCATGAGTAATAGGAGAATCAAACGTGCAGATCACTGCGTCTGAGATGGATTTCGTGTACAGGTGGGGGTGTGTTGTTATGTGGATTGGAACACGATAATTTAATGCTCTCTATTGGCAGAAATCCTTTGAACCGAATCCTGACGTGCCATATGAATCCATAATCCACATTGATATGCGTTTACGGATGCGGTGAGGGCTATCGTCGAGTGTATTGCTGTATTAGTGTTTTGGTATACGATCCATTGTGCGTCATTACAAAACATTCTGGACAATCTATTCAGGACCACCTTGGTGATGTATAGGACACGAAAAGGTCTCGACGGTACAATAAGCAGGGGTTATAGAATCTCTATACGGAGTTACGTTTATATTAGCATATAGTGTTGCGACACTTCCGACCGGCTCAAGGATCATGAAGAATGGCGTTCCTGGTTCGAATTTTGAATTTTCTGATAAACACCCTCGACATTCCGTTCTTGGTACATTTGGCGCTACGTTTTATATCTTCAGGATTCTTGAATTTATTACGGGTTTAATTTAATTCAATTGTTTCGTCTAAATTTAATGATTTCTTATTCCAAGATACATCCTTAGAAAAAGTTTTGGATAGGGGAAATTGTGTCCTATTGAATTCATTTAATTCTAGAATTTGTATTTGAATTAAACAGTTTCAGTCCAAATTAATTCGTAGACAAACCAAAAATTTCTATCCGAAAGTAGACTTATGTATTCAAAAAATGAAATTCATCAACATATTTTATTTTCCGGAATGCAAAGCGATGTGTGATTTCCTCAAAAATAAATTTAAAAATCCTCTTCTGGTAAACAAATACTACTGTTTCTAAAACATTTGTAAATATATCGAAATTCAACCAAGTACATAAGCAAGTTTGCAATTTTAGAGAGGATATACATTTTACTGTATTGAGCTGCCGTTTTCTCTCTTCTATTCGCCAATGTAAATTGTAAACAACTAACACAAGCATATAATGTGAGTAACTTTTTGCAATCCTACCAACATATATTCGTAACCCCTAAAAGAGTATTTTATTTAAAACACAAATTAAGGAAAAAATACTTTATAATGTAATGTCTTCAGTTTTAGTATGATAGATTTTACATTTTTTATAATTCTTTATATCATCAAATTTAATATTTCCCTTAGGATATAATCGCGTTTAAATTTTATGATTTTTTTCATCCAAAGTACAATTAGAGATGAATTAAATGACTTTACAACGTGTTGGTGTGAAAGCTACGAATTAATTGCCGTCGAGGGTCGAATTGGCGACATAGATAGTCAATAAAGGGTTGTTTATTTTGTTTCGGCTTTTGCACAGATTTAGTAATGTGGGAAATTGCGATGTTCTACCGAACCATGTGTTATCGTGATCGTCCAAGTTTTCGTATCCACAATGGCCTCTTGCGACGATTCAAAGCACTTTGTGGGTTTGCTAATGGCACTTTTGGGAAACTGCAAGCGATGCTCGCACTTTTGCGGAATAAACGCTCGGTAAACCAACGAAACGGCGACTCTCGGCCGATTCGTTGGCTGACTATATCGAAGAGAAAAGCTTCTGGCTCCTTCATTCTATGCAAGGGATTTTTCGCAAATCGCATACACGATCGAAAGATTCAATTCGATTTTGCCCCATAGCCTCTTACAATCTTTGTATTAAACGGAATTCTTTTCCTTTTGATATTACGCATAAAGCTTCTTTCAATCTTATTGCCTCTTTATCGAAAATGACTGTTTTTAGAATTACCAGAAAATATACAGAGGGAAAATCCGGGAATTGTCCTAGATCTATATTTTTTTGAAGATAGTGTTTAGGTTTTTTATGAACATAGTAATTTACTAGCATATTTTTATATTGTTTCTGGGTGTAGAAGTTTGTTAAAAGTTCTCTTGCCTCAAGCTGGAATATAGAATAGATTCCAGTTTGAATTCGATGTAAAGCATTCCAGGCCATGTTTCAAACAATTCGAGCAAATTATGGTAGTTGAAACACCACTCTAAATAACTTGTCTGAACATAGTTTCCATGGTGTTATTAATGCAGGACTTCCTGTTAATATTGCAGAGTAAATACTTCGTTAATAAAATGTTAAGTTTAGAATGCATGCTCGAATTTAAGTTGAAATTAAAGTTTAATTATTATCAGCAAAATGTGGAAGGTCTGAGGATCCAACAATGCTTTATTATCTCCAATTATGCTCGTGTCCTTTGATAGCAACTGTAATTAAAAAATGAGAAATTCACTTTCAATTTTTAATTAAAGTAAAGCAAAAATTGTGTAACACTCAAATGAATGGTCATCTTAATTTATTCGCGGAAATAGGCCAAGCTTCTTCTGAAAGGTTTCTCGAAAATTTCTCAACTTCTAAAATTTCAGAAATAATCGAGTAAGTAGAGTTTCCCTCTATTTTATCCCAAAGTCTGTAAAGTACCCGAATGTTGAACAATGTAGAACACTTCCTTTTCTTGGATTCTGCAAGGTAAGAGGGTTCTCTGATTAAGTTAAGTGAGCTCGGTGCTTTCATCCATTACGTGGCTGACCCAGACTCTAATTTTCGTCCCAGAAACAGTCAATTCAATTAGTAAATCGCCCGATGATAAAGATACTACTTTTTTTAAAAATTACACCTAGTTTTCTACACATAAATGAGGTAATGAATTTATTTCAATGCAACGGAACTGACTGTTAAATGAACAAACAAATGCCAACACAAAACGAATTTATTCATCTCTTTATTCACAAAATTCTCTTTTTGTCACATTCAGCTTTTCCCATTCTCATAATCCACCACAAATAGGCCATGCGGTTTATGTTTGAGTAAGATGGCTCTCGATATCGTCGCACATTCACGCAAAATGACGCTATAGTATATTTCCTTTTGCAAAAGCTGTGGTACCAATGTCGTGGCCGAGGATAGGTAATTAGAATTTCCCTAATATACGCGATACGTCAAAACGTGCCGGGAAATACGAGCTGTAACGTACACAGTCATAAATCTGTGCAGGCAGGCAGTGAACTGGCGTCAATGGTGCTTTGACGATGACCGTTAGAGAGAATGAGATAGAGCTAGTCGAGACGAGTATGGTGTGAATGTGCGAATGTGGATTCATATGAATGTCGAGTCTTGATTACGCCTACCTGTTTGTCCATGTGTGCGAATATTTGTTTTTGCATCTACATGCCTTTGTGTCTCTGCATGAATGTGCATGTGTGTTTTTACCCTTCGCGCATGTTTCTATGTCGAAATGTGTGTACATAACGAGATACGTGTAGATAACGCGATATGTGTACGTATCTAGAGAAGTGTGTCTGTTTTCATAGGATACACGCATGTACATGAATTTCCAGATATGAATAGTATGAACTATGAATACACATTTACAGAAGTGTTCATGCGATTATATGCGTGTTTAAATTCAATATTAAACAACGTGATCATGATCACCAAATGGGGAAATAACGTTGTACAGCTCGTAAAAGTTGTAATGTAAATTCTCGAGAATTCGAAATTTTTTCATTTAAAGTGACATGTTTAGCATATGTGTGCTGATTTCTATGAACGCATGCAAGTTTTTGAGGGTGTATGATATCATGATGAGTGTGAGTGTTTATTTCTGAGTGTGAATTTGTGTTTCTGAATGTGGAGTGACACAGATAAAGTGGAGCATGAGAGAGGGTTGGGGGATAAGGTGTCTGACAGAGAGAGAGAGAGAGAGAGATGGAGAGGGTCGTCCCTATAGGCGAATATATGCATATTCAGGACTCGTTGTAGCAGCGATATGGCCAGGCAGCAACTGTGGTATGACGCAGCTTACGCCGGAGATACGAGAGGATAGTCGGTGACGGACTGCCGGACATCCGACCTGTTACCCCTCAACCCCCTCGGACCCCAGGATCCTATCCCTTCTCGGACACTTGCTACCCTATAACACCACTCGCACACGTTTCGCACCCTTCTAACTGCCCGATGACCCGCTACGTCAGGTCAAATAGGCACGATCTATCTGTCTCCGATCTGCACTTCTCCTGGATATGACATCCTCTGTCGAGGCTCTCCGGTAACGACCTTCGCACTTCCGCGATGACGGTGCAGACAGGAAGTGGAACCAAAACGTACCAAGAGAACTTGAGACTTGACGTGTCGACGCGTTTCGGAGATAGTTTCTCTCTAAGTGGATTTCACAGAATTCAATAATGGCCTCTTTGGAAATTGTTAGACACCTTTGTCTTCACTGTCATTCAGTTAGGTTGTTAAAAAAAGATTCGCTCACTTTAATCCTGTTTTCACCCTTTTGTCAGCTTCTCTTTTTGTCGTTTTATCTTTCACTTTTTTTCCTGCCACCTGTTAGAAGTGGACTCATTTTTATAGGGATTAATTCATTTTGTATTGTTGGAGAGATATGTTATTCTATTCGAATTTTCATTTTGTATTTATAGAATTATTGTGATTTCAGATTCGAGACTGTGATTCCTATGATATTCCTGTGAAATTCCTATATTTTCTTCGGTAAGTCAAAATTTATTTTAAAGCTGTGATGGGATATTAAACTCAATGTAAGAATAACGCAAAGGACAGGACTTAATAAGAAAAGAGTATAAGAAGTGAAAGAATAGTGGCAACGATTCGGAAAATTTAAATTCCAGTGAAAAGCGATTATCGCAAATGAGTCGTAACTACTTCTACGGCATTAATTCCCGGAAATGTTCCGCCTCCGCTTGTAACGTTTCTCAATTAATAAAGTTAACCAATAAAGCATTTCAATGCTACTGCTTTGGCCGAGCACAGTTCGTTAGTTAGCTCTCATTAAAATTAATCCCGAAGCGCTTTAATCGCGGACTTCCGAGAGACGATTGCAGATAAAACGTCCGAAGTTTTGCGAAACTTGCCAGCAAGTCGCGACTTCTATTTCAAACATTCAAATTACCTCCCGCGCTTGATACGGGTTATCAGCATTCTAAAAAAAAAACTTGGAAAACAATTAATAAAAAAGTGTTTTTCCAAGCATTGAAATTAAAAATATTTCTAGTTCTTAATTTAAATATTCTTAACATTTTTAAGTACTAATCAGTTGCCAGTTTTTCACTTTTTAACTCGTGATTTTTGAGAGGACTTGAACCTTCAAAACTTTTAAGACCTTCAAAGGCATTGAAATGTTGATTGCGACAAATGGCACTTGCAGACAATTTCGAATCGACTCTGCTCTTTTTTCCGCCAGGTAGACACAATTGGGGAACTACTAAGGATGAGATATTCTCGTACACGACTCGCGTTCTCTCTGCAGCTTTTCTTTCCCTTTACAGCACCCAAGAAAATCTTTCTCTGTCCTTCTGTGACCGACGTGTCCGTCCTTCCGTGAAATAAAATGATTCATTTCGCGAAACTTTCCAAACGCAGCCTGCATACTCAGTAGGATTTTGAAGAGTTTTCCGACTATCTTTTTTTCTTCACTCGCTTTTTTATTTACCTCTCTGTTTTCTTTTGCTTTCTGCAAACTTTTTATTTTATATCTCTTTTTCTCTCTTTTCACCTCCTTATCATATCAATTCCCAGAGTATATTTTAACCAAACTTTACAAATCCTCAAAGAACTTACTTACATAGATGTCTTTAAATTCACATAGACGTTAGTTGTTTGAAAATTGGAAAATGTACTCAATTTTCGTTTTGAACTGACCTTTATTATATACACGCTCTCGACTTCCACTTTTCTTGAAAGTGTGCACAAACTGATTGCAGTTTTTCAGCTATCGCACATAAGCAATGCAATTTTCAGGAGGCACTGGCGCCTAAACTGATTTCGAGCCGTGCCTCCAGTCGCCTTTATTGAATTAGTATATAGAATATACTATATATGTCTAGAATTCTAGAGAGGCGAGAAAACGGGAAAATCACATTCCGAGAGCCTCGTAACGTAAACTTGCCCCCGGGGCAAGATACTACTGGCGTTTGCTTACATTTTTCTCCTTCGAACCTCTGATAAGTTTCAATTTCCTTCTGAATTTCGTCTTTTTGTTTCCTATCTCTCCGATCCTCGCGTCTTTTCTATTCCACGGGTGTCCGTTTCATAATCTCGGAGTGAATGGATTCACTCGAGAGGCGAATAAAAAGTCGAAGTGATGTTCGTCTGCGGGAATGTAACTTCCTTTTCAAATCCAGTAGTATAATCATTTTATCCGGCAGCTTCAGTATCCAAAAATATAGATACAAGAGTAAAAAAAAACAATAACTATACTCATACGTTAGGAAGGCCCAAAAAACACCAACTTTTAAAAAAGTCAAGTGCTCTTGGATATTTCAGTTTCAAATCATGAAAAATATAGGTCTTCATAACAATATGGAAAATATACTATCTCTTATAAATCTGCACGTCTATTTCTATTTTCTCTAAAATCAACATTTTAATTGTTATTAATGGTTTAAATGATACTTAATATATATTATCTGTGTAAGCTTCATTCAATAATAAAAATATGTGTAAAACAATGTTTTGGATTTTTGAATGTTATATTTTCAATTGTTTTTCATAGCATATACCTCTCAAAACATATGGTTTTTCACGTTTTTATTTATTTATATATTGAATATCATTTAGACTATTCACAACGCAAAATGTTTATTTTAGGGGAAATTAGTAAGAGATGAAAATTGTCAGATTAACAAGAGGAAACAAATCTCACGGTGAATTCAATATAAAAACTTTTATATATGTCGTGTATTTTCAATATTGTTATTAATAGTTTAAGATTATTAAGTTTTATAAATTATCTTTTAGATTATAGGGGAAATGAAGGCGAATTCAGAGATCTATATTTAAAACATATCAAACTTATAAAAATGATATTCCTATATCCAAGTGTTTGTAGACACTGCTCTGAAAAAAGGTCTGTTATAGAGATGAGGGTCGTTCGTGAAATAATATTTGTTATGTTATTCTATTCTGATGTGTAACAACCTTTTAGTTTGTTGTTCTACTTGGGTGTTATTTGGTAATCTAAGTAGGACACTTTCTGCACTGAATTTCCTTCTTTTAGAAAATTACAAGACAAAGTCTGGAACTTGTTCGATATTTATATATTAAACGCCTTTTAAACTCCTGCAGCACGAGATAAAATAAGTTGATCATTGCATTAAAAATATTAAAACTATAATTTACTTCAAAGTAAAGAAAACTAAACTTCCTAATTTTCCTGGAAAATTAGCTTACAGTTAAACATCTTTTATTATAATTCAGTTTCCCGGAAGTTACTTCAGCAGTAGCTTTTTCAGAAAGTTCCTTACTTTTACCATCTTACTCCAGTAACTGAGAGTAAGATTCTGAAATATTTACGATCAATTTTTTTACTTATAATTTCAATTCTTTCAATTCTAATGTGTTGCAGGATGTTTAGAACGGGAGTGGTGAATTAAAATAAATCTTTGCGGTACATATATAAATTTGTTACTTTTCATTGATCGGAAAAATTGAAAAACTCGATCGTGAAAAATCGGGAAATGACCGAAAATTTGAAATCACCTAGATCAGTACCAAAGTCACTAAGCTTTCTTCTAATAATGAAACCTGAAAGTTCCAGACAGAAAAGATTGAAAAACCCTAAATTTCGAGTGTTCATGAAGCGAAAAATGATCAGGGAATTACTAAGTGAAGGAACCTAATTATGGTAGGTCAAACTCGAGTTGAAAATCTACACTAAAAGAGCAGACGACGGATTGCATGGGATGAACGGCTCCGAAGAAACTTTTTAAATTGTGTCCGGAAAGAGGCGATTAGTGGATTATAAACATCGTGAAAACTTTTGAAGCGATCAGAGCGGAGGGTTCATCGAACTTGGTGGTTTGAAAATCGTATACCCCCGTCTGCATCTCTAACCAAGCACCTTTTCTGTAAAAGAAAGGCAAATAAAGTTCCCCTATGCTTGGGGGTGATGAGTATAATCGACGAAATCGCCAGATGCAAAAACCGAGCAGCCTCTTTGGCCACTTGGGGCGTGAAATAAACTCCATTGTTTGACGCCCGTCGACAATGAGCACCACTAGTACCACTCGATGCATGACGAGTGGCAAGGTACTTGGTTTCGAAGGTACTCAAAGTACCAGCCTTATGATCTTGTTGAAAGAGCGCTTTGCAGATATAAGCTTCTCCTGACGGCTTAAATTGATTTGTTCCAAATCTCGAATTTGGTCCATTGTGGACCACATAGCAGACCAGAATTTTGCGAATCTTAATAAATTATCCAATCGCTCGCGCATATCGACACATTCATTAATCATGATATGTCGATAATCGTCAGCTAGGGCCATTTGACAACGAAATTTAGCCTTTCCTCAAATTCGCTCCTCATTTTTTAATGAATTTTTACTATTAGTTCGATCCAGTTTAAATCAATTTTTGTCATTCGACAACATTTTTTAATAACGTAATTTTTATGAAAATTGACGTAATTTGGAGGTAATTGTCTAGGTTTCAATTTATGATTCAACAGGGAAGATTTATTCATAAAAATGGGGCATGACTCAAAATCAAAACCAGCAATTTTGGGATTCAATTCCTCATTCTAATTGATTGCAATTAACAATTGTTGAAATGGATCTGCCCAGCGTTTATTCACTGCGACAGAAATTTGCGTGGGAAGTGTTTTAACGGACGGACTCGTCCTGCGTGTGAAAAAAGAAACGAGCAAAAAAAAAGGATCGTTGGCAAAAAGAAAGACGTGTTTTTGTGCGAACGCGACGATAAATTTGGCGCGGCCCTGCATTTTGCCCGAAAACCTATCGCAATAAATACAAGCGACGGGAGCTTCCAGGTCGTGGTGAGCGGCTGCTGTTATACTCTAATGCAGTGCATATGGAACAATTTATAACGCATTCTGCAGGCACTCTACTCTTGGAAAATGCCATAAAATGAGAGCATAAGTGATATGACCTAAGGCTTCGTTTACAACAAACTTGATTTGATTCTCGTCCATATAAAGTCACCATATTTGTCAATTTTAAATCTACTCTATTTACCTTGCATCATTTTGATTTAAAAAAATATGTACGTAGCAAATTAATTGGATTTTATTCCAACGACTTTCATACATATATGTTTATTTATTGCTCTCGTTAATCATGACGTATTAAAAACATTTCATACGCATTTATGAATACAAATCTCGTCCACTTTCCTGTTTCTGAAATACGCATTCATAAAAAATATAAAAAAAGATTTATTCATCTAGAATTTTCAAGGAGCGTTACAGTTATGCAACGTAGTACATTCCTTTAGAAATGCATTTCAAATATAGACCGTTGCTGTGCTAACCACACATTTTCTGGAGTCCACAATCGTATTACGAATATGCGCGACAGTTGAGGGTTTGAGAAGCTCTTTTTCGATTTATTCATATTATTATATTGGAAAAGTATTTTAAACATTCTCGTAAAACTTTTCGTCTAGTTTTCTTTTTTAAAGGTGAAATATCAGATGCACATTTACCGTTTTTATATTATATGAAGTAAAAAAACAAGTGGTTTTACCATATTTCTCGAAAATATGAAACATATTGCTGTTGAAAACCTGATTGGTTTTTTTTTAAATTGCGGCAATCTTCAGACTATATTTGTTGACAAAAAGTTTATATTAAGACAAAGAAATAAACGAATTTTACGAAGTTTAGTGAAATTTTAGAAATATTGAAGGATTTTAAAGTATTTCAAGGGATTTTGTGAAATTTATTGCGAGATTGTATAGAATCTAAAAAAATCTGACTAGATTTCATTGGATTTTTACGAATTTAAAATTATTTATCGAAATTTCATATAATGTGTAAATTCATTCTCAGAATTCGTCATATTGAAAAAGATAAACGAGGTTTTTCCTCTTTTGTGCGAATTTCATCGAATTTTAAGTAGAACAGACTGAAAGTGGCCGAGAAAAGCAGAGGGATGTCTGCATTAATTCCACCGAGGAACAATGGGACAATCTTCCATACGTCGTATCGCCTCCCACTCGTAGTATAGCTTTTCTCCAACGGCATCAGCTAACTTTGTAGCCTCATTCTGATTTTCAGAAAAAGATAAGAACTGACACGTTTATGTATTTCTCTATTCCTCGACCGAGTGCAATCCTGCAATCAAGCGATGCATTAAAAAGTATTGCACGATTGGCGCTTTCGCGAGATTCCCCGATCCATTACGCAACGCTTTTCGACTACTTCAACGTAATACGATCGCATTAAACGAAGAAACAACTTGACTCGAAAGGCAGATGGTTCCGCAGGAAGTAAAGTGGGCGGCAAAGTACGAAAGCTTTTAAATTCGAAATATCGGCCACGACCAAATGCCTCCTTTACCGTATTCTCTATTCAGGCTATACGGTATGCCGAATTTCGTCGTTACCTATTACGATTCGAGGGCAGTTCTGAAAAAGGAATCTAAACACTTTTAAAGCTTTTTATGCGAGAAATATTCTTAAACCCGTAAGTCTAGAAAAAAGTGCATATTAAAAGAAGGAAACCTTCAGAAATATCTTGAATTCATTTTACTAGGGTAAATATATTTATTTTCCAAGGATTATGATTTTATTCATAATATGCTGCACTTTTCAGAAACTTTTTTTTAGGGGCTTATTTTGAAATACATTCGTTAGGCAAAACATTAATATAGACTTTTACAAATACTAAAGCTGTGAAAGAGAATTCATAACGGAATATTTGTACAAGAGACACATATGACAGGAATATCAAGCTCTTTGAAAATTCATCGAATATTTTTATAATAACGATCAGTATATATACATTTCCGATGTTAATAAGAAAACGTTACTCTAACTGCATTGATTAAAACTGTTTAATTTCATCGGGAAGAAAATACTTCTACAAAAAAGTCTTTTGTATGTGAAGTAAAAGGACTGCAAATAGATTCGAAATAGCTTTCCGTATGTAATGTTACAAAGGGAAAAACCTTCAAAGGATAATTCAATTCAATCTCACAGTTTATATTCTTCAGTCATTTACCAAATTCCAAATTAGTTCTCTTGAAATTCTTTTATCCTAATTTTAAATTACAGAGACGAAAATATTCTGTTAATTTTTATTTCAATTTTCCTCAGGCGATCGCAATTATTATCACAAATTAAGTTAAACCACCTGAGTACAATTTTTTATTAAAATTAATATCAAAAGCATTCTATTTGAATTAAAAAAAAAAAGTATCAAATTTTTATGATTCTTTTGATTTTTTCATTTCAAATTACTTCTATTGTTCACATATTGACACAAATGTTAATAGTCAGGAGTTTTTTTCGATGTAATTGTCAACAGATTTTTCCCTCGCAAAAAGTAGAGTAGAGTATCGTCCTAACTCGTTTGCAATACGCACCAATGGAAGCGACTGAAAACCCCCTGTAACATCTGGCTGTCTGTCCAGTTTTTGTAATAAAGCTTCGAAACCCGGAAAAACGAACAACATCCCTGCAAATCTGAATTTTCGATGAATAAAAAAGAGCGCGGAACGCAGTGACCGCAACATCGGATTTTCGCTCTCAGAGAAGAGGATGAATTAATATATTTTATGGAACTTGTTGCGAATTAATCGAGCTGACAACGGAATTGATGCACGCGAGAAATATAGCAGCAGAAATGAAACTAAAATTTATCACGGATAATTCAAAGCTATTCGTGCTTTGATGGATTTTAATAAATTGAGATTTTCTTCAATTCCACATAATTTCACCGTACGGCAACGAATAATTTAACTTCAATTACGTTTCAAATAGTATTGAATCAAACACATTTGTACATAAATATTAATAATATTAAACGCAAATCTACTAATTATTCAAACTTTAAAGCTATAATATATGGAATTTATGTAAAATTAATATTTTTAAGTATTTATCAATGATATTTACTTGAATCCTTTTAAATGTAAACTCAAATAAATCCTCGGAGTTCATTTGATCAATTTGTTAGGCAATGAATATTTCGCTGATTGCTAGAGGTCTGATTCCACTTATTTTCTCTCGCGAAGAGAATTTTTCATCTGGAATTCGCAACGATGAAATATTGCTAATGAATAGAAACGACGTAATTCAGTTATAAGAGTCGTTACTCATAGAACTGAATAGAAAATTATAGGGGAAGAACCGTTTTTCCGAGTGGGTTTGCGTTATTGAGATTATCAACAGGTCTTTTCCGCTTATGTATTCATTGGCAATCATCCAGCAGAGTTCTCGAAGGAAACCAGACGAGGGAGCAAACGTACCTTCGCTCGTTTGCAAGTTTTGGCACGGAAGTCTTTTATAGTGTCGAATTGATTTTACTAACTGTCAAGTTGTTACGTCCATCCCATTACAACGTCACTGAATTTGTCTTTCAAACCAGAATTATTTTCTTGAATTATAACATTTTTCTATTTTTCTCCCTATAACAATTTAAACTAAGTAGAAACTCATTTGAAAATAATTCCAGTACTAGAATTCTGATGACAATTTTTCAGTTGTTAACTTTTAAATTTAAAAACAGATTTTATAAATCTACTTATCGGGAAAACGGAAGAATTTTTTAATTAAATGTAAAAGTTGTGAAAGAATGATAAAATTTAATTTAGACCAAATTGAAACTGAATTTATTATGAAGCTGATGAAAGATATTTCAAATCTTTTTTTTTCTTCTTCTTCTTTTAACAGATTGTGAGACCCTTAGAGATAAAAAGAGACCTTTCGAAATTATTTAGGAACTCTCAGATTTGCAGGAATGTTGGGAAGCAATCTAAAGGTTCAGACTTGACTAAAAATAAGCTTCTTTCAAATTCAAATTACGCCACTGAAATTCAAAGCTTTTGGAAGAAGTTTTAGAGTCGAAATCAGGACTTTCTATAGGTTAGAGAATTTGAAAGTGGCTGTGAAAAGTTCTCAATAACTTTCCTTTGATGTAATAGGAAAAATCGATGCTTTTTGAGGACACAATGTGTCATTGTCCGGACAATCCTAGTAAGATCACAATAAATTTTTACATCATATAAATTAGCTTTTAACAAGTTTTATTTAAAAGTTTTCTTTGAGTTCTTATTTAGGTCAGGCTTTCAAATATTCTATATATGTATTTTATCTTTAAAAATATGAATGAAAGTGATAATTCGTAATTCATTATTTTAAATAGAGTTAAATACACGTTTTGCAAGAGAAATTGATTTGTGATACCAAAATTATCTGAAGTAAATAAATTTATATGACATTGCTGATACTTATCACATCTATAAAGTAATAAAAGTTGTTCTGAATCATCACCTTGAAAATACTACACGCTTATTTCAACATCGTTTCCTGGGAAATAAAATACAATGTAAAGTTTTATTGCTGGATGGACAGTTGGACACGTTGCCATGTTAGATAGTTGGAGTATTTATGGTTTATTTTTGAATAAAGCCTCTCTTCGAGTATAAAGTGAAGCGATTTTCCGCCAATTTTCACTTTCTTCTTCCCTTCGAACACGTTTTCAAACTTTTCACCTACGTTACATTGCGGCAAGACTTTAAACCACTTATTTCCTGTTTACGGTTTACTAAACTTTTTTCCTTCATTTCAAGCTCATAATTCTTGAATAAAACTTATTATTAGGACCAAAATAAAGTTAATTTGCAAAACGTGCAGTAAACGGTCTAATGGAGCGAAAACACAAACACTTTAAATTGTTTCGGTAAATTATAAATGCCGTTCAATATTTTGTTTTATGTGTAATTAATAAAATAGTGACTAATAAAGCTCATATCTAATCATAAACCTTATAAAGCTAAAATATTTATAAACGTGACTAATTATTCATTTTTTACTCTATGTATAAATAGTACAATCTCGCTATCTCAATTTTGTAAAGACTCTCAATGTATTTACATTTATTAAGAATTTATTGATCTTGTAGGGATAAGTTGAATGAATGGTGTACTAGTGGAATAAAAAGAATGTGAATATTGAGTGGCTAGTTTACTTGGTTGAGCTTTGAAATTGCGGAAGCTCTACTTTGCATGCGTCGGATGAGGATAATAATAACAATAACTGTAATTGGTTTTATTGGAATGTATTAAACGTGCCCCATCGTATCGTTATAATTTCTATGGACGAATAATCAAGCGCACGGAAAGCGAGAGCCCTGGCAACTATTTGTGAAAGGTTAAATCGTACGTCCGGCTTGAACAATGCGGAAAGTTCGCGGGGAACAATTATCCGCGGAGTGGATCCTGATATGGTTGAACAGGTTAGCCACTCTTCCGGAAATCGCTTCTGCGATACCTATCCCCATTCGCTCGTGACGATTTCTCGCACCTCCACCGGAAGTGGATTCCATGTTTAATTTTCAAGCTCTTGAATAGATTCCTTCCTCCCTCCATTTTCACTCCTTTTTCACACGAAATTCTAAAGTGTAAATACAATTTTTAGTTTAGAACCAAATACACTAAAATCTTAAGATTCTTGGGACATTCAAATAATGTATTAAAAATTGCCTTTAAAAAGCAACGATAAGTTAACGCATTATTTCTTGAGAATAAACTGTTAACCAATGTTTATTGTCAGTTATTTTGCATTGGAATACAAAGGAGATAAGAGAATTTTCATCTCGATTTTCATTGCACTGTGTTGAAGGAAGTCGACTCGTTTTAAAGTCAGAAGAGAGCGCACATTTGTGCTTTTATTGTTGTCGCTTTCACGGTGCACCTAGTGACTCTTATGTATCGTTTACATCGATCACGGTTTCATACAGTAAAGTAACTCTGCCCCTTCGTGGAAATGCAGCGTTACAGGATCTGCTCGTGACAACGATTAACACCCTGACACGTGCACCGATGCGATTATACCGAGACGATGGGAAAAGTTTCCCCACCCCCTCCGGAACGGACGAACCGGACATTAATAACCTGGAAAGTCTATTATAATACTTCCGCGAGAAGCTTCGAGCTCGGTGTGCCCAACAAATCTCGAGGCCGATAACGTTCCTCTAGAGCTGAAAAACTTTGACGGGTATTAAAGGAATTTCGCTCTCGTGGCGAATGGAATAAGCGCACGGATAATTCGCCGCGCGCTATTCCATGCAAATTGCTCATCGATGGAAGTGCTCCATTATTCTAATCTTATTGGCTATATGTATAGATTACACTATTTTAATCGTTCTACAAAGAAAACTCGAGTTTTTCTCACCATAATTTTATCATAACGATTTTAATGCCTCTTGAAAGTTGCGGACAGAAAAGGTAGATTAGAAAATAGTTTCTGGAGTAATTTACATTCTTCTAGAATATGGTAATTCATTTTTAGATTATGAAGTTTAGCAAACCACCTGATTTTTTCTTTATCGACACCTGTACACATCATGTTCTTGAAACTGGGACAGGCAACCTTTTTGTAAGCATGAAAAGCTCCTTAGGGGATGACATTCAAGCTGGTTTCTACTCGTATATTTTATTCAATTGTGAGAAGAAAAATTATTATAAAAAGTTGGACGATTTATTCGCAATTTTTAAATACATTATTTAGGCTTCAGATTATACTCTTAGTTAAGAAGTAGAACTTCAGATACTGCATTTGTGGGAATATCGAGCAATCCAGAGGGATGTGCAAGATACATGAAATTATTCAAATTCCATAATTGCTCATACCTGAAATCTACATCTCTTGTTGAGGAATTCATGCTTGGAGACATCTACGGAGAGTAGGTACTATCGAGCCCATAGTGCGGTTAGCTTTACCGTGAATGTTCCCCCATAGAAACCCCTGGAATCCATCTAACGCTAAGCACTCCCCTGAGAGTACATCTGATTCCGTAAATGAACCTGTCTGACCTCATAGCACAACCTGAATGGTCTCTTGAATCCCCACAAACTCCACTTTGGAACCGCGAGGAGAATGACTAGGTTCTTTAAATAAAATGCACTTTCACACCAACATAGTCACGTGTTTATTGTCACGTGCGGGGCAGAGCAATTTTCCTCTGGACCTAAAGACCCTTGATTAAATTTTCATCTCAATAGGGGAGATTGTAAAAATAACATAAAAGGGCTTATTCTAGAATTATATAGAGTACTAGACGAAAGTTTATTAATATTTGAAAGCATTTTGGAATTTTCCTCTTTATTTACGTAATGTTAATTTTATATTGTTTAATATTTTAGACACTTTTATGATGCCTGAAAATTAAGGGAGGAAAATCAAAAAATACTGATAGTCTCTCAAATATTGATGCTGTAACGTTTCCAGTTCTTTTTATCTTTTTCTTTACTGTACCATCAGTATGATAATAAAAGTAAAAAATGTATGGCTTATGCCAACCGATTCATGCATTTTCGTTCAAAATGCAAAAGTGCATTTCCTATGAAGATTCGAAAATCTTCTTTTTATGTTACAAGAGGGTTTATAAGAAGATAGCTTTTGGGTTTTTTTTTCTAAATGATTATACCATGGGAAACAAATTTTTGAAAGAGTTAAAAATAATATGCATGTGCTAAGTGCTTTTTATACTTTTTAATAAGTGTACTTTATTGTTGGTTTATTGTGTTTCAGATAAAAATATAAATCAAACATTTTACTAGAACCAATATTAACACCATCCACCATATAGAAATTCCCGTAGCATTTACCCGAAATTAACAATCCCATAAAATGATATAACCACCCTTCTCTTAACATTATCCAAACAAACATTAAAACGTTTTTCCATGTCTTCCTACATCATCTGAACATTACAGCTCCTCAAATACGCTCATGGAACGTTTTTTCTCGTGGGAACACAACCACTTGAGAGAGCCTCACATCTTGTTTGTCACTTTCCCTCAAATGTTTATTTCTCCTCCCTCCAACGAATCGTAAATGATACCCCTTCCCAAGTTTCCATTTCTAAATTTCTACATTGTATTAAGTTCGTATATTTCGTATTTAGTACTATCTTCCTCAACTAAACTCATCAATGTTGCCTTTTGTACATTTGAACACAATTTCAATAATCTTCAATGTTCCCGTAGCATATTTATGGTTTCTAAGTTCTATGAAACTAGAAAAAATTTCTCTAAATCTTAAAGTTCTTTTAATTCACTAAAAATCAAAGGCAATTATTTTAATCCTCGACAATTGAATCCGAGCATCTTGTCGTTTGTCTAAAAATCCGAATGCACTTGCAAATAAAAATATTTGATGATATACTATGATATAATCCCATTACAAATTGATTACCTATCAATTGCAAATCCCAAGAAACTTTCAAGACGACGAACACAATCTACAACACTTCTTACCCTTCAGTTTCATCAATACACTTCTTTATCACCAGTTTCTTACAATTTTAAGAACAAAGAGCTACATTCGCGACGGTGACGATCATCAACAGGTTCCTCTGCGCCATTAGCCAGAGTCACTGGCACTCGTCCAGAAGAGGTGGGGGACATCTCCACCCCCTCCCACAGAACATCCGCAAGAAAAGGGAGAGAAAAAGAAACCCCAAGAATATCACTTCTCTTGATTTTCTTCTTTATGTGTGTGTATGTGTGTGTTTGCACCAAGAGGCTTGCAAATGAAAACAATGTGGCAAGGGGCAGGGGGTAGGGGATTTAAAGGGGGTTAAGGGGGTTTAAAACGATTGCGACGATATTTACGCGCGGCACCTTTTGTAGTCACTTACCCGATTAACGCTTTCTGTCAAGTGGGGTTGAAAGTAGGGGTAGCTTCTCTCTTAGATTGTTTCAACGTTTTAAGACGACAATTGGCGTTGCTTTAAAAGCATAACACTGTTCAGGCCGTTCGGGTGACTAAGAATACCTAGAGCGCGCGCGGTTTCACTCGTAAGGGTGTCGCGGTGCGACTGTAGCACAATCACTACCCTCTCACGCTCTCGCGACTTCTCCTACCCCTTACGTTGCACCCCTAGCCGCCAGATCGCCCTGTTTCATCCCTCTCTACTGTCCTGGCCACTCCCACTCTCTAGTACCACTACCCTACCAAAAAGAGTCAGCCCCTACCTTCTACCCCCTTTACCCTTAAAAGTGAGTAGGGTGTTTTGCAAGGAGAGGTGCGCGAAACTTGAGAGTTGATTTTGAAACCTAAATACTTCTACACGGATTGCTGGTATCCAGTGAAAAATTTACTTTGAAGACAATCAGCAATTTATTTTTATGAGAAGTTTATGAGCTTTTTGTGGGAATTGAATTAATTGATGGAAGAGGGTTCTTAAAGTGTATTTACAGGGTGGCGGCTTGACTGAGTAACTGGGAATAATCAATTCATAATAAATTATTAATATTATTAATAATAATAAATTCATTTGTTTATTATTATATTATTATTTCAAGAGATTTTAAAAAAGATATTAAGTGATTTTTAGAGAATTTTAATGGATTTCAAGAGACTATATAAGATTTCAAAATATGTGAGACTTCAAGAAATTTTAATGAACTCGGAGAGATATTTTAATATTTTAAATCTCTTAAAACAAGACATTCTTTTTTTAAGACTAAGAAGAGCAATCTATCCCTTGAAAATTCTTAGATATTCTCTATATAATCATTTGACATCACTTGAAATCTTTTACAATCCCTTGAAAAAGTCGATAAACAGTTAAGTATTTGACTTATTATTGGAAGAATTCCAAACGGAAATTATAATCTACTATCAAGGAATTAAAAGTTTTCCAAGTTTCTTAATGTTTTATGATCTGAATAAATAAAGAAACACTGTTTTCTAGGCTTTAACAAATAAGTTTACTGCTTTAATCTCAATAGGTCTCTATACTTATAATAGAAGTCATGATGAATGTTCATTTATAATCCGGAACTCGGTAAATATTTGACTTAAAACCTCGACATAAAGCGATCATGGCTTGTAGGCTGTAGCGAATAAATATATAAAGGGGAAAGCAGATGACGAATGTCTTTGGTAGGGTGAATCAATTTAAGCACTGAAAGAAACTCCCCTTCAAAATTCCCCCAAATATCTCCACTGTTTGATAATTGAAAATGAAGCGAAAAGCTAATAAAACCAAATAACAATAAAACTCATAAATTACGTTTGGCTTAAAACAAGAAAATTACAGAAAATAGTTCGAAATTTAAACTCTAATAAAAATTAAAATACATTTTTGATATACCACATATATTTCAGAAAGCTATCACATTGAAAATAATGATAATTACGAGATTGTATCGTGACTAATTAGTTTCAGTACCAGTTCGTAATTAGACAGCCGTGCGTTATTCATACAGAACTATCAGTGCCTGCAGGCATTGTATTATTCTTCTTGCCCCTTGAAGCTTTTTTTTCTGCTGGAATCTCTCAGTGTTTGTACTTGAAACACTGAAAGCAAAACACAAATGAAATTCAAATGAGACTCAAGTAAACTTTGAAAAGAGAGAAAAACAGAATTACTGAGTCCTTTGAATATTTGCATTCATCGGGAGTTTCGAACGACCCACCGATCGGTCAACAGTCGACGCTTTTCAACTGTATCCTACTTCTGATTGACAGAAAGTGATGCTAACATCAATCAAGTGTAACTCGATCACTATTCTTCTCTCTCTCTCTCTCTCTCTCTCTCTCTCTCTCTCTCTCTCTCTTTCTCTCCATCTCCTTTTCTGCTTTCCACTTATCCCTATGGTTGTCCCACTCTCTGCAGGATTTAGTTACTAGCTTCTATACTTCTATCCTTTGATCCACTTCAACCTTCAACTCCAGGAGTTGGTGTGCATTCAAAGATAGCATCTCGTAAATGCTAAGCAATTTTCTCCAAAATTACTCCAAGTTGTGTTATTAATTCAAGTTCTGTTTCAATTTCTCCTTTGTCAAGAATTTAAGACACATTATTTCTCATCTGAAACAAGTATGAATCTGTTTTTATCCCTTAAAATTCTTCAGGCTTTTCACTCCTTAAAATTCCTTAAAAACACTTAAATCTCTTACAATCCTTTAACGTTTCTATGAAATTCTTTAAAATGCGTTTAGATTCCCTTTCTTGAAATCACTTAAAATCTCAAACAATTTAAGCAATTTCCAAAAAGCCAATCCGGATTTCGTCAACAATGTGTTTGATATTATCGAGATATACAGGCAAATCTAAGAAAACGTTGATTTTTTTTAAAAGTGAAATTTTTTTCAACCCTTAAAAATTTGTACGGGAAAAACTGAAAATTCGGATTTTTGCCAAAAAGAAATGATTTATCTTTTAGATTCACTGTTATAAAAAAGTTTTTTATTTATAAAAATACATTAGGTACCACAAAAGCATCAAACAGAATCTTATAGTATAAAAAAAAATTTTTTAAACAAATTTGACTATGAAAAAACCTTGAAGATCATCTTCAAGGTCAAAATAAAGGTCACCATTGAATTCCTTGTTAAAAAATACTTCAAGAATGACCTTCACATCCATAAAAAATATCTTCCCTAAAGATATTTTCAACCGTTCCGGGAACTTTTTTAACACCCTGTATAAATAAACCTTCCTTGTGTTGTGCCAACGACAAAATAGCATTTTGGAAAAAAGTTACGCAAGTATACATTTCAGTATATATTAAAATATTTTGAAGTGTAGCTCGTTCATTTTTGATGGCACATCAATTTGTCAAATACAAATTTTTTAAGTTTTTCTTAGAGTTATGTAACTTTCTAGACTAAATTATGATTTTCATCTTCCTCAAAAAAATATAGGCAAAAAAGATAAAATTTATTTTATGATGAAAAATGGAGTTACATAAATTTGAGTGCTGGTTGTAGCAAGACGGTACGTGGCACATATATTTGACAAAGATTACTCGAAAGCAGAATATCTGGTGTAAATTTCAAATCGATCGATAAAACCCTCAAAAAGTTAGAAGCAAATGAACAAAAAAAAATTTCAGAATTACACTTGAAAATAAGCTATTTTTCTATGATTTTTTAATTCAAATCGTCAAAACGCTTGAAAATTTCTTTGTAATCCTTTAATATCATTGAAATAACTAGAAATATATTTAAATATATGGTAACATACATTTTTCTTAGATAGGAATAGGATAAGTAGATAAAAAGTAGTAAATTCCTTTCAATAAGATAAACCCTGCTTGGTGGCACTTAAGAGATGCAGCAGCATGATGATATACATATTTTTCAAAAAGTAGTCAACATCCCTTCGAGTATTCGGAGAACGTGATGCATGCCGACTATTTGATAATGGCACGCTCTGCGTGCATAGAGGCAGAAGCGGTTTCGCCCAGTTCACATGTGGATTACACTGAGACGCCATACATATGTACATATGTCCTACAGGAGAAGTTAAGAATGCGCACGGTACAAGTATCGAACAAAATAAAGAATAGTTGCACTGCCCCGCCGGAGGCGTCTTTCTCCTATCGCTCGCCAATATCAGCGAAAATTGAAATAGTCGTGATATTTCTTATTGTTAGAGAGAGTTTCGGAGTGAAGATATGAGGAGAAGAGACAGGGGCAAGTGGTTTTCACACAGATAGAAACCATGGGGATGAGAATGTTCGATAGAAATGATAAGAAAAGCGAAATAAGGTTTTAAACTACAAGACTGGATCTGGAAAAATGGAGCTGTTAGGTGTTCTTTACAATCAGATTTAGTAACGGCTCTATTAACCCGAGACCCTAGCCCTTTGTCCTCTCTCTGATATCGATGTCGCATCAGACTCCTAGAGAAACAAAAAGCTAGGCCATCTTCTTTGTCTGTTACGGCGACAAAGAATTTCCTTGCTTGTTTCATTTCTTGCTTGTAGCTGAACTTCTCGAGGAGATTTAGTAAAATTGTATCTCACCCTATTTTGATAAAGAATTACGAAAAATAATAGAGTTTATCTGTTTTATTTTATTAGATGATTTTTTAAAACGATGCAATTAATGAAAGAGGATGAAAAATGCATTGCTTTTAATTTTATTGAGGTATTATTCAGACGACATGAGAAAAACCATTTGATATTCATGTTATTGGATTTGGTTATTTTAAGCATATTTTATAACACGGTAAAGGACTTTGAAAAGTATTAATATAAAATGATGATGAATCTTATATAATATGTATGATGAATTTACTATTTTATAATTTCCGAAATTTTAGCTTAAAATGGATATTAGCCAAATTGTCTTGACAAAATTCAAAGCTATAAATAATATGTAAAATATTATTCCATTAAGTTAGAAATTATACATTTTTTTCTATTTTCTAACAGATGTGATATTTTATGTGATGAAATGGGATTTTCTACCTAGTCAATTTTAATATTTTTTGATTTAAATTTATCCTGATTGAAACATTGGTTGAAGTTTAGAAGACCTTATTTTTAATTAATCGTGTTCCTTTTAATCGTTCTTAAACTGTGAATGATGATTCAAAAGTATTTTCATTGTAGCCAGCAACGATTTCTTGAAATATTATTTAAGTAGAAGAAGATGAGTAGTGTCAGACAATTTTCCAGGGGAATTTCGGCATTTATATATACGTTTATAATAATCAAAAGAATCTTTATTTAAAGAATTAATTTATATTTTAAATTAAATATCCTAATATAATTAGTTTGTTTTTCATTTAGCGAATTGTAAACATTTCTTTATCAACTCTCTAACTTTAAAAAGACTGCAAATATTTTCAATAAATATTTGTGAAATTTATCCGTTGCGCAATATCAGATATTTTATACAATGATTATAGGTAACCAATTATTCATATTGAGAGAGTAATAAACAATTGAAAATATTGAATTTCCATCACAATTAAAATATATCGGAAAAATACACTGTATTTTATTGGAAGAGTGATTTATATTTCACCCGAGGGGTTGACAACTCGTGAAATCAGGTGTACACTTGCACTGAAATCTCCTGAAGTCAGTGAAATATTCTGAAAACACGTGAATTCACTTGAAGTCACATGAATTCATTTGAATTTTCTTGAAATCTCCTGAAGTCAGTGAAATTTTCTGTAGTCACTTGAAGTCAGTGAAATCTTCTGAAGTCACTTGAAGTCATGTGAATTCACTGGAAGTCACGTGAATTCATTTGAATCTTCTTTAAATCTCCTGAAGTCAATGAAATCTTTTATAGTCACTTGAAGTCAGTGAAATCTTCTGAAGTCACTTGCTGTCATGTGAATTCATTTGAATTTTCTTGAAATCTTCTAAAGTCATTGAAATCTCCTCAAGTCACTTGAATTCACTTGAATCCACTTTAATTCGCCATCAAATTGATGGTGAATTTTTTTTGAATTCACTTGAAGTCACGTTGAATTCATTTGAATTTTCGTGAAATCTTCTGAAGTCAGTGAAATCTTTTGAAGTCACGTGCATTCACTTGAATTTTCTTGAAATCTCCTGAAGTCAGTGAAATCTTTTGAAGTCACGTGAATTCATTTGAATTTTCTTTAAATCTCCTGAAGTCAATGAAATCTTTTGTAGTCACTTGAAATCAGTGAAATCTTCTGAAGTGACTTGCAGTCATGTGAATTCATTTGAATTTTCTTGAAATCTCCTAAAGTCAGTGAAATCTTCTCAAGTCACTTGAATTCACTTGAATCCACTTTAATTCGCCATCAAATTGATGGTGAATTTTTTTTTAATTCACTTGAAGTCACGTTGAATTCATTTGAATTTTCGTGAAATCTTCTGAAGTCAGTGAAATCTTTTGAAGTCATTGAAATATTCTGAAATATCTTGAAATCAGAAGTAAGTGTACACCCGTTTGACCGATATGTCAACCCCTCGATTTCACCAAATATTATTGGTATCACATTTTCCTTGATTACCAAAGTACAATGTAAACTTAAAATTACCCCACAATTTTTGGGACACCCAAGAGCTTTCTGTAACACACTAATTATTAATAACTTTGTTCTGTTTCAGAGTTATATCATAATGCAAATTCGAAATATCATACAACTATTCTCATGTTTGTCATATTGTGACGGTTGTCTCCTATTGGTTAGAGCTTGTCGTGAGGAAGAAGAAGGAACAGAGGCGAGGATTGAAAGGTCATAGGATGGAGAAAGATGGAGAATTCCCAGCAGCCCGAGGCATCAGCATTGGGTAAGTTTAATATTACTATCAGAATACCGTTGCACACCCCGCGGCAGAAGTTGTGGCCATGGTCGACATGGAAACTCCTGTCGTAGCTTAACTTCCGTTCTGAAAAGAGAGTATGATGGCTGAGGTTGCATGAGTAGTTGTAACCACGAGACGACAAACCCTTGCGCCTCTTTCAAACCGAGCGATCCCTCCTATCAACTTGTACTGTTTACACTTCAAAGTAAAATCCATCTTTACTTTAGGATTTCCAACGCAGGGTTTATTCTTATCCCTGTCTTGATGCCTTAGCCAAGGTGCAATCCTCGCACCTTTCCTGTTAAGTAAACAAAGTTCTTGTATCCAGCTTTACTCACCCGAATCAAACTTGAATTTACTTATTTCTCAAGCTTTCACATTTAAAAGCCTGTTCATCATTACACAAACCCTTTATTAAACATTTAAAATGATTTCTCTGATTCAGTCGCTCATTAAAATTGAAATTCCAAAGTGACTGGTCTCAGATTGTGAAAAGATTGAATTCATATAAAATCTAAACACAAAAGCAAGGCGAACGTGGGGTCAGACAGGAGCTGGAAAAAAATTCCATGTCAAAACGTATTTTTCCTCACATGCGAGGGAGGACACTGAAATGTCCAAAGTCGACGCAAAAATGCGATAGCGTTTTATGGGGTCAGTATTGGTGTTCATTCCAAGGTATTCTCGACCATGCGAAACGAGGGAGAGAATCTTCTTTTTCAGTATTGTATACAATACGTATGTGCCTTTGCCTACTGTGTATCACGATATATTTATCCCTGAAGATACCGAGCCCAAACCCAAAGTCTCACATATTCGTTCACTGTAGCGTAAATATGCCAATATTGCTCCGCGAACGCTATATGTATATTCACATATGCTTCGCTCAGGAAATCCTTGAGGCAACCCACGTGATAACGGCGCTACCTAAGTGAAAATTTTATTAATTTTATTGTATTATTACATATTATTATTAGTGAAAACATGACGTAGCTTCCTTGATAATTAAATTCTTTTTGTATATTAGGTATTCATTATATTGGGTTAAAAACGCAGACTATAGTCTGACGAAATTTTTTTATTTTTACATTCTCATCAAAAGTTGTATTAGATTTATGTAAAATTTGACCCCCCCCCTCCCCCTCCTCACAGTTTTTGTTAAATGTCCAAGTTTTATGACCGCCATTTAATACTTTAAAACTTTAAAACTTTTAATATTATACTTTTTTTTTGTACTTATCTCCTATTTTCAGGACATTTTTTAGAACTTTTGTGGTATTTCAGTTTTTTTGAGGGATTTTTTTTATCATATAAACTAATTTTTAAAAGCTAATTTCAAAGCCTTTAGGTTTAAATATTCCTTAATGTGTCCACTTGGATACATAGAAATGTTTAAGGCTTCTCGTCCGATCACTGAAGTTAAGAAGTGCTTCAATCGGTTATAGTCGGATGGGAGCCGTCGTATTATTGTACTGTATATACTGGAAATACTTGTAGTGTGGTCTTAATAGGGATATTTTCAAATTTCTTTACTCCCAGGGATTCAAATGCTTCCAAATAGATAAAAAAAAATTCTCTAAAAGTTTAAGCTCCTAATATTAACTTTAAGATAGTCTGCACTCCAACCTAAGTTTTTTATGGAAATAACATGGGAAAAATTCCATTTGTTTTTTAGAATTGTATAACTCAGCGACAAATGAATCAAAAGCAATAATTCGCTTCATATTTTATTGGAAATTTGACGTTCTACAAAAAAGATCTGTTATGATTTTTCGCAAAATCTATTGGCTTAAGAGTTATTCGAGCTCAAAGTTTAATTATTATATAATTAGTAATATTATCAAGTATAATTATTAAATAAATAGTTATTTTATAAAATATATCAAATTTGCAATATGGAAAATATGAAAATATGAAAATGGATTAAGGCTAATTATTCAAATGGTATTTGGAAGCATTTGAGCCCCTGGGAGCAAAGAAATTCGAAAATATCACTGTTGAGGACCACCCTAGTGTGTATATATTTTCTTCGTTCATATTTTAAAATCCTTTTATAATTTTTGAAATCTTATGAAACCTCTTGAGATATACCTCTTTAAATTCCTTAAAATCTCTTAAAATCCTGCGCAATGCCAGGTAAATTTTTGCTATAGTAAATGAATAAAAACTTTGAGTTTTGGGAACCTTAGGAACTTCTTAAAAATATTTTTATTGCAATAAATGTAGAAAAAAAAATCATCAGACTAGACGCCTCAACTCAGTGCTCCTAATAAATACTTTTTAATATCGCCTGTGAAAGATTAGAAAAATCTTTCTCAAATATAAGAGAATTAATGTTTGCAAACGAGTAATGTCGAGAGGTTTGATAATATGAAATTTTCTTGAGTGAATGAAATTATAGTGAGGTTCTAGGCAATGTAATCGTCGATTCTGGCCGTTTCTTCGTAAAGGTGAACGTTGCACTTACCAGCGCGATAAATTTAATCTAATTATTTAATTTTAATTATCTCAGAGGACGGCTTTAATCGCCCTCTCGTGGCTCGACTGACAAGAAGGACTCTCGAGAGTTCTTCCTCGACGTTAATATAGTGAACTCGGCTCACCTGTATTCTACTTTTCAGCGCGCACTACTTTTTGAAACTAGCAAACGAAACTATCCAACTAAATTCAAAACTAGGGTGCGAACTTTATTGGGCGGAATCGCAAAATGCCCAGAAGATTGCTTCCTAGGCGGGACTATTGAAACTTCTAAGAGAAGTTAACTAAGTTTCTAGAAATGGACTTGGGATAGTTTTATGTATAGGAATGCTTTGTGAAACTGGCACACCGATAAACATTTCCGTGATAACTTAATTTTTCCCAAGTACTGCTACCGCATTGAAAGATTGATATTTATACAATTGAAATTCAATTATAATACCGAATTTCAAGCAAAGATTTATGACATTGCAGCTTCATCATTTTCAAATAAATTTGTACGTCGCAATGAATATTTACAGTTTGCTTTAAAACAGTGGAAAATCTACATGATTCTGTTAGTAGTAAAACATTATTTGATCTCCTTTTCCTCATGCTTCTGCACCTCTGGCATGAAAGGTACAACACTCGAAATTTTACTTCTGTGATAAAACGAGGGGTGACTTTGTGACCGAACGAGTAGTGAGTGAGATTGAGGGATGGGGATGAGAGACAAAGGAAGAGAGTAAGGGAGAAATACAGAGAAATAGAGAGAGAAAGATGAGGAAGCATGGGATGCGAGGAAAGACAACACGAGAAACACTGACCAATATAAGTATACGTACCCCAGAGCTGTTTGTACTCACCTTGGTTTCGCCTGCTGCGTTTCGCCCTTTGATGATAGAACTGCAAACAGCTCGTAGACACGTGCTGAGGTTGGTAGATAGTCTCTCTTCTCTTCCTTTGCCTACAACTCCTCAACCCTCCATTTCCAACCCTCATACTATACGCTATTCGCTACTATCAGACTACGACCCTCTTTTTCCCACCTCTAGACCCTTCCTTCCAGTTTAGCTATTTTTTTTTCGATGAATTTCCTCCAGTCTTCCTACCATTCCTTTAGACAAAAACAACCACGTGAAAGTGTGTTTTCGTCTTCACTAGTATTGGGATCGGAAGCAGTGGTCTTTTTAATTTCCTGAGTAGCTGTAGATAAGTGATCGTAATCCTATCTCCTCAAGAGCCAATAAACTAGAGGAAGTTCGACAAGAACGCCGACAAGCGAACTTGCGAATAATGTTCAACCTCCAACGTGTGGCGAAAGATAGGTTTCCAATTATGTGTCCAATTTTAATTAGGTTTAAAGCGTGCAGCATTTATCGCTGAATGACACTGACACTAGTGGATGATAACATAAAGCAACTGCTAAAAACTATTCTTATTTAATTTTTTAATTAATAATGATTATTATTATTATTATTATTATTATTATTATTATATTGCTAAAAATATTCAGAGGATTCTCAACAAGTTCAAACGAAGTTCCTTTATTATATTCCATAAAATCACTTGATATTCCTTAAAATTCCTTAAAATATTATTAAATCTTTTACAATTATTCAAAACCCCCTTCAAATCTCTTTAAATATTTTAAAATACCTGAAAATCCAATGAAACGTAAAGACCTTTATTACTTAGCACAAAATCCCTTAAAATATCTGAAAATCACAGCAAATTTTGTGAAATACCGTGACATCTTTCAATATTTCTACAATAAATTCGTATTCTCTGTAATCATTTTGAAAAAAAAATAGTCTGAAGGTGGTTTTCAAATTCGGTACATTTACATAATTCGCGCAATTTCTAAAACAACCAATCACTTTTTCGAAAGCAATACGTTTCATATTTTCGAGATATATGGTATCATCTCTTCCCAATGGGCAAAAAATTGAAAGAAGTTCGTAAAACGTTCTAAAAACGTTCTAAAAACGTCCCATGTCAAACCAAAAAACGTCCAATGTTCCAAATACATCCTAAAAACGTCTTTGGAATATTGGACGTTTTTTGGCCTGACATAGGATGTTTTTAGGACGTTTTTAGAACGTTTTAAAAACTTCTTTCAATTTTTTGCCCATTGAGTTTTATCAAATAGAAATGTTGAAACTCTTGGATTTAATGCGACATTTTTGAACGCTCAAAAATAAATCCTTTTCTGTGAAGTATCGCTGAAAAGTCGTGGTACGAGGCAACTGGTCCTTTTCGTTGAATTACAAGGATTATCTCTTTGTTACGACTCGGTCTCGTGCTAGGAATCTAGGAAATATTAAGTCAGCGCTGAAGAAGGGGAAGGGAAAGATTAACAATCAGATTTCGGTGGGAGATGCGAAAGTAGCGCGATTATACAAGATTGAAGATACCAGAGAGCCCAGGATATTCAAGTGGATCTGAAGGGTTTCGTTCCTGGTACAGGGTTTACGCGTTCCACGGTTCAGTGCCTTGATGAAGACGCTCTCATACTAAACCTTTGTAATCTTTCCACTCGAGTTTCTAAACTTTGTTCTCGGTTTAGACACTCTAAGCTGATGCACTAAAATCTTCTCTCCGAAGACTTTTTTCTTTTACTTTCAAAAAATATGTCAGTCTTCGTAGATTGCAATTAATTTTTATTTGACGAAAAAAATATCTTCCTTCAAAAGAGGATTATTTTACTTTAAATTACAAATTTCTCAGTCTCTAGGAATGAAATGTTTTCTGTTGAAATCTGAAAATTCATTCTCAAACATACCTAGGAATCTTCTTCGGAATTCTTTTGGTATGAACGGAGTTTGACTTAATTTCCTTCTAAAGATGCAAATCTTCTACTTTTCTTTAGGAATGCCAAAGTTTCCTCCACCCACAAGACTCAAACAATATTCAAGGAAATATTAACTTTTCATTTAAAACGAGAGTTGCAAACTTCAGAATCTAAAGGTTAGCAATGTATTGTAAACTTCCAGCCATATTGTTTCATTCTAAGATATGTACAATCAAATAAACTTGAATAAACATTAATTGTACATATTCTTCTGAAATTTAACAGTCAAGATCGGGATGCTAAGTCATTTTAGAAAATTTTTAATTTCATTACATTACCTTGAGCTGAAATAAAATACCTTTTTCTATATATGATCTTTTCTACCGATGAAAGTTCGATATTGCGCTGAGCATTTGTTACCATGAAGACAATAACAGAGCGGATTTCTTTGTGTCGCTTTTCTACTTTTTTCCATTGCTTCCTTCTATGGGAGGTCTAAAGACTCGTAGTCACTGAGAAGATTGAACAGATTGGCAGCTGCACGTACGAAGGATCTCGAGTCAACGAGACGATATTTCTCCGGAGACTGACGTCACTTCCGGGCGTTTCACGGCTAAAGTTGGGATATGCGACGCCCTGGAATAAACTCGGGGCGAAATCGCATACAGCATATACTTGCTCGTGCATAGCGTGAAGAAGCGCAAAATGCAATCTGCATTTCGAACCGAGCACCGAAAGTATTCTTCGGGAGTTCTTCAACTTCTCCCAAGGTAAGTTTGCCAACGCTTGTGTTAGGTGAATATTTGTACGGTTTCTATTTACCCTTTTTCGCTAGATATACTTGGTAAAAGATAAAAAAAAGTTGATGGAATAGCTGGATTTTTTAGAAATAAATAACCGAATAATTTCGTTTCGAATAGACACTGATTAAATTAAAATCAGATTAAATGGATTGAATTAAATTCTGTGTAAAGGAAGAAATAATTGAGTAGAGATGTTGATGGTCAGTGATGACAAGAGTCATCGAAAGGTCGTCATAGGATCACTATGTGATCTGGTGCTGCCGAGGATAAATTAGACTTGGACGAGATTGAGTTACTATATACGTGTTTGCAAGGTATTACGTGTCCTACGCTGTAATCAATATGCCAGCATTGAACTTTCAATTAGTGTCACTTAGCTCGACAAACACAGCCGCTCCTATTCCAACGCGATCTCGTGCCTTCGGTTACATAGATGAAAGCTTCCATTTTATATTTGGTTTTTTGAACCGATTGCTGGTACAACCAAACATCTCTAATGGAGGAATTGAGTCTCTTTCACTACATTTTCACAAACTCAAGCTAATGGTCCCCACTTACAACGTATTTTGTCTGTTGTTTTTGAAGAAAAAACATTTTCAGTGTTTCGTTTTTCTCATTTTCACGTTTATACCTGTTTCGACAACTGACCAAAAGACGCCTTTCAATATTTCTCGCTTTTCCGAATTTTACCGGAATTCCAGAAATACATGTAGAGAAATTCATCGCGAAATAAAATTGGATACTCTCTAAATCTGAATTAGTAAGAAGTTACTAATGAAAGAATGCCAAATCGTTTACTAATACAATTTAGTAAGAATTTTTACTATGAATTAGTTAAAAACTACTAATTTATAGTAAAAACAACTACCCATTCAGTTAGTAACATAAATCAATTAGTGAACCTTACTAAATGAATAAGTACTATTTTACTGTGAATTAGTAAACGATTTGGCACTATTTCATTAGTAACTTCTTACTAATTCAGATTTAGAGAGTATTGTATTTATAAACAGCCTTTGATGAAAATGTTCCTTGATGATTTGTTAAAACTTTTAAATCCAGGAGAATTGATTAAAAAGATTATTACTCTCAAAAAGCTTCTAACAATTTCTGGAAAGTTTAAATAACTATCATTATAATTTGCTTCGTTGACCTCAACTGGGAGCATGTGAAGCTAATGTGGGGCAAACTTGTGGAAGGTATAGTATAAGATTGGCGGTTTATCGGAAGACGTCTTAACCATGCGGTGGATAGTTTACATAGTTAAGAAGTCAGAGGAGATCAAGAGGTTTAGTTGACTCTCTACTCTAATTGGCAACCCAATAGTCGACCTAACAGAAACCAAATCCTAAATCATTATCGCGAGTTAATGTACCTTTTTGTTTTCCTAACTATCCACTCAAACAAGAAACCGCTGAGTAATTATATTAATTGTGTGCAGTCTATAGATTACTTGTTGTTCCTTGACAAACCTAGGAAAATATTTGACTGTTTCATTGAAATGTGTCTGCTGTTAGCTTACCCAGTGAACCAAAATAATTTAATTTTGGCGCAAATACTGACAATGTATAGTTACTTCGTCACAATCGTAAATTCAATTTTCTTCCTCAAAACCTCTTTTGCATTGGACAGAGGATTTATCGTAATGAACTTTAAAGGAGGATTTACTTGATGGTTAATGAGATGCATTCGTGAATTCCAAAAAGTCGATTTCGCTCCAAGTGAATAAAAGTATCTACTAATAAAAGTATCTACTCTTATCTTATTTTCATTCTCTGAATTCTGTAGAATCTTCTTTTCACGGAAGTGGCTATTTGAAAAAATATCCAGTGCCTCAAAACTCTTGCCGACGTCCGGACCACAAGCGGATTTCAAGTTAGAGAGTCTCATTTGTTCGAGCGCGCTTTTCTTCGCGGGAAGAAAATCATTTGGTCCCGCTTCCGACGAGATACGATTGTCCATTGGTGTCCGTCTTTGCCACCTCTGTTATTCCTTCGATTGAAATCGTCGAAGAGCGATAAATACATTTTCAGACGTGTCGATTGTCCAACTACGAAGCTGTTTGATAGAAGGAAAAGGAGAAGGGGGTGAAGTGGTGTGAAAGATAAAAATAGTGAAGGGAACTAATAGAAAATAAGCAGAAATCGTGATCAAAGGTCCGAGTGTACATTCGTTGAGATCGGAAGTCGAAACGTGAGCCACAATATCCTGTCGCCTTGGTAATTAGTGGAATGTGCAAGTTACGAGCCATCGGTGTGGGTTAGGGCGACCACTGGCGTAATCGATATCCGATCACTCGAGCAATACGTCAAGTGCATCCTGTGCTTGACGAAACCACCATCATGAACATTAATACGCTGAAAAACACTTGGAGCTGAGTTCGATTTTGATTCTTCCAAATTTTATGAAAATATACTAATTAATTAATCCAAAAAATAAATAAGGGACATTGTCTATAAAGGGAATCACACCAATGTCAATTATTTCCAACGTTTCGATAGCCTGACAAATTTGCTGTGAAGAAGAAATACAAACTAATGGTGCAAAAAAATGTCAGGGAAACCTTCGAAATACGTTAAAATTCGTTAAAATT